>LOEQ01005349.1:152430-166760 GCA_001685075.1 Bramus lutescens
AGAGAGAGAGAGAGAGAGAGAGAGAGAGAGAGAGAGAGAGAGAGAGATGGGGTATAGGCTGTTGCACCCATCTGCACCAAACAGAAGAAATCTGATACCTCTGAATTAATATCAGGCAAAAATAGGCTTTAAGAGAATGTTGATTTAAAGGAGGTTTCTGCATATTAATATCAGTTGCTTCTGCAAACATGGTTTCAAGGATGTCTACTTGATATTTTGTAACCGTTTACAGGATTCGCTTCTGAGTTAGACTAATTCTCCCCCATCAGTCATCAGCCGCCTGCAGTTCCTTTTCTAGGACAGGACTACATGATATTTCTTCCTTCATTATTAACATTGTTACTGGTGTTGACATTTTCTGACTTTGTTTAGGCAGTGAAACTGTTAAGGTGTTGTGGATGGGGCTTTTCTGTCATTCCCATATGATAGAATCTCTCAGTAGGCTTCTTGGTCCTCTGGCTTTTACATGCTTTCGACCCTTACCTAATGTTCTCCAAACATAAGTGCAGGAGTTGTGTTATAGATATACCCATTGGGGGCGGGCACACCGTGATCTGTTGATCTCTATTTTGAGAAGTTGTGGTTTTCTGTGATGGTTTCTTCTATTGCCTGAAATATTTTGCCTACCTGTGTAGCATTCATTCGTTTTTACTCAACTGAAGGTATGACACTCTTCTTGGTGGCTTTCCCAAGTTGCATTATCCCTGAATAAACCAAGTGGAAACAAGCAAACTTGGGAAAGCATTTTCTGATCTATTATAAACTAATAATCCAAATGTCATCTTCTAATATATTCTCCCAAGGGTCTCACATTGATTTCAATACATTGATTGACTGATATTCATCATAAAATTAGCAACATTTTAACACCATATAAAATTTTATTAGAGTTCTAAATAGTAACTAATTTGTTATTTTGTCTGTTTCTGATTAATAGCATGTTACATTGCTATTGTGAGTGTCTAAAGAATTTTTTCTTTCACATAGTACAAATGCTTTGAAGTATTTCACAAATATTTATACTTTACCTCTGAATTATGAGGAATTCATATATTGTGTTGTGTTCCTCTCGGAATTATACTATTTTATATTTAGTCTTCTTTACTTCTAATTAAATGCTTCTCAATTATTTCCATGATTTAAGAGATGCTTCATTCAAATATTTGAAGCAAAACAAGTTGAAGAAATTGGTTTCCACTCTTTGGAAATTCCATCCTTGAAGGATCTTATGGTTTAAAAAATTCCTCAGTTGTAAAATTAATTTCCTAGGAGAAAATATAGAAATATCAGAAGCTTGTGTTAAGATTTGTAAGAAAAAAGTGGCACTAGGTTTCTAGTCGGTGGAGTCACTGTGAGGTCAGGAAAACATAATGTTAGAAAAAGGTAAAAGTTTTGCAAGAAATTTTGTCAATATATCCTCATTTAAAACAGGTATGGTATAGATTAATGTGCACATTAGTTTCATCCTGTGATGAATAATGTAAATCTCAGTGCATTTATAATTATTTATTGTATTCTGACTTTTGAAAACATTGGAAATTTATCAAATAAATAATGAAATTAAATGTGGCTTTACATTTACTATTTAAAAATTTCAAGACTTTGATGTAGGAGGGTCATCTGTCTATGTGTTACTTTCATTGGTTAATAANGTGAGAGTTAGCCAAGAAGAGGCTAGATATAATGGGCCAGGCAGTGCTTAAATGAATACAATTTGTGTGTTGCTATTTCCGGGTATAAGCTAGCCATGCAGGAGCTGGGAAGGATGAAAAGCAGGCCCTCTCCCTTATCACTACAAGACATTATTAGTAGAAACCCATGTTTGGGAAAGTTATAATACACACGAGGTTCATAAGGGATAACCCTGACTGAACAAAACCAACAATTTCTATACTAATTAAAGGACTCCATCATTTATTTCAAAAAAATTGCTTTCTGGCCATATACACAAAGAAGCTGATATAACAGCTGCAGCTCCTTCATGTAAGCGACAGTGGGACTCTGGTCTCAGCTCACACACACACACACACACACACACACACAATCTAATGACACTGAAGAGTAAGGCTCCTCACTTACATACAATCCTTTAGGATATATTAAAAATAAACTAACAATTGTTACTGGCCTTGCTTCATTATTATAAGATTTTCATAATTACTAAAACGATTTAATATTCTACAGCTATGATTGCAGATTTGAAATGAAGCATCAGAGAGAATGTTGAAAACAATTGCTGCAGATTTTTTATCTGATAGATTAAAAATCTAAGTCACTATGTAGAAGCTCATTTTATTAATGTAGTAAATGATTATGAATGTGGTTCAAAATTTAACATAATTATTTTGTTAACATAAACACAATTTTTGAAACAGCCTAGTATTGTGGCTTTCAAAAGTTGTAAAACTACCTTAACCCATATTTATCTGTAAAAATTGATGATTCCTAATACAATTTTAAATAACTACATTTGTAAAATATGTTTGCATATATAATCTGTATTTTGTACAATAGCATGCAGTATATAATTTATATCTATCAAATATATACAGAGTTGCACATAGAACTTAAATACAAATGCTGATGTTGATCACCAAAACCTCCTTCAGCAGGCCATAACTGAGACCCAAATGCAGCTGAAGAGAACTACAAAAGATGAATAAAATATTTAAAAATCACAGAGGGCATTCATAAAACAACAAAGGCAGCTAGAACTGGAGGGCAAATTCCTGCAGGCACAGTAAAGCATTGACTGCTGCTCTTCCCTTCTGAGCTAGCTGTTAGACAACAGTTCTAGGCCCAGGGCACAAAGCCAAATAAAACAACAATCCTGTAAGTGCTCCATTCCCTTCGCTAAGAAAATTCTCACTGAAGCTTATGGCCTCGAAACAACGTGCAATGCTGGCTAGTGTCCCAGGTATAAAGAGAGCCAGACACAAGGCCTTCACAACTTGAGGATGGTAGAATTGTAAAACCATTTTCAGAGTTTATGTTGGGCAAGTGTAGGTGCTGACTCACATAAAGAAAACAGAAAAACTAGCTGCTGAAAAAAAACTAGAAAGTGAATTGGAGAACCTGTAGTCTCAAAATTCAAGAGTAACACACAGTTTTACAGGAACACTCAAGTGAAGACATCTTTGCAAAGCTTTCTATTAGGAGGTTGA
The DNA here is from genome assembly GCA_001685075.1 of Bramus lutescens. NCBI lineage: Eukaryota > Metazoa > Chordata > Mammalia > Rodentia > Cricetidae > Bramus > Bramus lutescens. The sequence goes on from LOEQ01005349.1 coordinate 155,595, forward strand.
CAATCTCACATTCAAGGTGAATAGAGAAATCAAATGCAGCTCATAGTTAGACAGGTTGAGGGATTCCCATCCATCTATGCCTCCTTTCCTCCATTCCATCTTTCATTCTTCGTTGGAGTACTTTGAGTACATTCATATTGGCATGGTTCCTACCCGATGGTGGGGTCATTGGCTTGTACATTCATGCCTCTTTGTTTTGTGTGGGTGATGGGGATTCAGACTCAGGTCTTTATGTTTGTAGAATAAGTAATTTTACCCAACGAGCCATCTCCACAGCTCTAGAAGTTCAAATAAATACTTCAAACTAAAAAAAAATTTTTTTTCATGCAAATATGTTGATGTATTCTGATCCTATGCACCATATTCAAATCCTCCCTGAATTTCCCAGATCCTGTACCAGGAACCTCTTTCCTTTATCTATGTAGTGCTCTTTATTTTCAAACTAGAGTGATTATATGTAGTTATTATATATATATATATAATTTACGATAGAATACAATATATACATTGTATATATTCTAAAATTCTATTATACAAATATGAAAAAAGTGTGTGATATACATTGACACAGTGGGGAAATAGGCAAATCTCCTAATGAGAATAAACATACCATCAAGACATCAGTTACATTTTTATATGAAGTTATGGAACTTCATGAAACATTGGCAAAGAAGTTCTAAAGTGAAAAGAAATGACGATGACAGCATATTATACCCACAGCTTACGTAGCTAGTGAATTAACCTAACAGGGTTATAAATATTTTAGACTGATAATAACTAGATAGTTCAGCCAATGAAACCTAAAGTAAATCAAGTAAAAAATATTATTTTATAAAACTGATTAAGGTCATCGAACTAATTATACTAATTTGAAGAGATTTAGAAACATGACAAAGTACAGACAAGCAAGCAAAAATAATGCAAATAAATTATTAACCTTATAACCACATACTTGCTTCATACATTAAAATTGATCTAAAACCCATTTCTCATTAATAATAAACACTTTCAATTCATTTGATAGTTTGAGGTATAATTTCACCTCAGTTTAAATACAAACACAAAATCTGGGGTAGCTTACTATGGTATAAGAATTAGTCATTTGCCAGGTGGTGGTGGTGCACATATTAATCCCAGAGTTTTGGAGGTAGGGGCAGGCAGATCTCTGAATTTGATGCCATCCTGATCCTTAGAGCAAGTTACAGGAAAGCCAGGTCTACATAGAGAAACCCTGTTTTGAAAAAGAAAACAAAACCAATGACAAACATTCATCATTGTTGTGTGAATAGTCAGTTGGGGAGCCAGTTCATTAACGAGCTATGATTAATTTTATTTTTGGAAAATGGTGAAGGAAACATGGCATCTTATATTTTTCTATAATGATTATTTCAATTTACTTATTGGCCAATCATATTTCTGATTTTACATTTTTTCGTAAGCTTCTTAGTTTATGAAAAGAATTAGACTTTAAGTAGTTATTCCCTTATTTTGGTATATTAATATCTTATTTCCTTGAGTTGATACTTACAAAATACATTGTAGTTTAACATGCAAGTTAAATAATGGTTCCTTACAGCCTTCACTAGAGTGTTTTGGATTAGATAGTTGGCTTATTATCTTTATTCAAGTTCAATTTCTGAGGAATGTTGAAATTCAGATAATATGTAAAGAAAACCTGCAAAGAGCAATAAGATTTGGAGTAAAAATGCAGGCAATGTCATTAGTTCTCTGAGAATGTAGTAGGACCTTTTGTCTGTCTGTGTATCATTATCTATTTACATGATTCATATGAAGCAGCTGATAAGATTACATCAATGTTCCTAAACTACAGACTTCAAACTCAAGATTTCTGTTTTCTTCCTGTCTCTCACTATCTTTCCCTCTCTAATTAATTATCTCTATGTGATTGCAAACACTGTGTCATTAATATATAGAACACAGAGTCAAACACACACACTTTTCCTTCACGAGATAATGCTGCTTCTATGGTCATTTGTTCTTTTAGCTATTACTTTACTTGCCTTTGAAGCCAAATTTCTGTGACCCAAATTCTGTGCCAGTCACAAATTATATTCTCCTTCTAGTAAGTACACTACCATGATGTGTTATTGACAATAGGCCTCCATTACACTAAAAGTAATTCTTGATGTCAACCAGAAAAAATAGTTTTATGGGCTGATAGTTACCATTAAGATCTTTTTGTATAACCAATTCATCTTCTTCAGCCAGTTTTCTTAAGTTTATTACTTGATTTGTGAGAAGAAAAATAGTATATTCTTATATCTATAAGAAAACATCTAAAGTTAACAATTACCTGCTAGAATAAATCATCTGGCGAGATGTAATTGTCATGAATTTTGGTATCTTGATAATTTATTTTATTTTGTACAGTGCCTGCCTGGAATAATCAGGTTTCTTTGTTTTGTTTTGTTTTGTTTTGTTTTGTTTTAAATAAGAAAATGAAACACTGATAAGAAACTGGAAATGAATTCTACAGAGATACCACTTACAGCTGACACCTTTTTATGATCCAGTCATCAATTATTATTTTCATGAGTAGAAAATAGATTGGTAGTGTTTAGTATGTATCAATGACCCAATAAACTTAAATTTTTTTGTTTTGTAACTTATTTACAAAATGCAAGCAATATGACTCAATTTGTGCATAACTATGTTCTGTAAAAGTTTGTGTTAAACTGTCTTATGTGTACAATTATTTTCAGTATCAAGTTACATAAAAAGCATTTCTCATATGTGATATTTTACATATATATTCATTACTAGAAGTAAGGATGTATACCTGCAGTAATCTTTCTATCATTTCAAGGTGTATTTTCTGGTATATGGTTACAAGCTCTATACTAATTTTACATATACTCTTTTGATAGTTTAAACATACTTTATATTTGAACATAATCTTACACTTCAGGCATATATTTGACACAGAAAAATGTATTTCTTGTTCTCATTCAATATTCTAAATTTAGAAAATGTAGAAAATATTTTTGACCAAACATATCAATATGGATTTCAGAGGAAATGTCAACTTTCCTCATTGGGTAAGAAAAAATGAAAAGATACTGAGCAGGAAGTATATGGGGACATTTTACAGTTATGTACATCCTGTTTTCTTATGCTCTTAAGGAAGACCTCCAACTCGTTTGCTGCAGTTTTTACTTAAAACTATCTCTTTTTTCCTGAGGAAATAGAAATCTATGAAATAAATGATTTTGTTTGCAAAAGGGATTAATAAAAATGTCCGGCGGAAATGAGGCACAAACGAATCCACATGAGAGATTATTAAGAGGGCTATGTGCTCATGAGCTCGGGGAAAATGTGTGGACAGAAAAGGAGAAGAGAGAGGTAGGAATGGCGCGTTTAGCTTTTAAAGGCTTCCTAGCGCATGCTCACGAGGGGAAAGACCTGAAATTTCAGACACTGATGATGGGCGATGCTGCGCCCTGCGCCTGCCTGCATAAGGGGGCTTCTGCGTCAGATGCTGATGACGCAGATGGCGGGCGACCCACGCATGCACACACAGGGGGTACATGCGCCTGCTTCAGAACCAGGAAGTGCAGCCTTACGGGTGGCTAAAAGAATTTCAATTAAATCATAAACTATCTCAAAGGAAGCAATCTGGTGATGGCATGCATGCAGATTATCTTAGCTAGGTTTTCATTGCTGCAAAGAGACACAATGACCATAGCAACTCTTACAAACGAAAACATTTAATTGGGGTGACTCACTTACAGTTTCATAGGTTTGGTCCTTCATCATTATTGTGGGATATGGTGGCATGCAGGAAGACATCATGCTGGAGAAAGCTGAAAATTTCCTATCTTGATCGAAGGCAACAGAAAGTAAACTGAAACACTGGGTGTAGCTTGAGCATATACGAAAACTCAAGGCCCACCTTCACAGTGACAGGCTTCCTCCATTAAGGCCACACCTACTCCAACAAAGCCACACTGAGATTACATAGAGACATTACATTACATTCAAATTTCCACACAAACTCATCAAAATTTACCCTACCTTCCCCAAATAAAACTACAAATATGCCATGGAAATGTGTGCCACAAAGTGACAACTTTATTCAATGTTACTGCTGAGCATAGGATAAGTAATTTGCTTTATTGTGCTTTGAACTGAAAAATCTCTTAACTATTGGGGTTGCATTCAGAAAAACGAAAAGGAAAAATCAGTTCAATTCAGACAGTAAAATATATAGTACAATCATCTAGACCTAAACCATATAACTGCATTTTAGATTTTGATGTTGGCTCAATACATACTATCCAAAATAAAGATAATATTAATGGCTAACAGTCCAGTGAATCTGGCATCAGAAACAGATGGGAAACAAATACTTATTTCAGTCTGGAAAAATTAATGGAAGAAAGAATTTGTTTATAAGCAAAATGAATAATTCAGGGATACTTTAAAGAGCGTGGGTGTGGCTTTAGACTACTACCATGAAGAAATGACATACAAGAGTAAGTCAGTAAAATATTTCCCTTCCCCCTATTCGGTGCACCAAAACTTGATCTTTACTGTACTCCTGCTGTAATGTATCAAATGTGGCATAACATCTCATCTAAAGAACTGTTTATATTTATTAAAAAACACTTTATTGTTAAAGCATGCTGATCATAATCATAACCTGCAGGATGCTGTGGTTTCTTTCGTATTTGAAGAATCAGGCATTGGTGATGAAGGGGATAGATTGATCATGGCAGTTGCTGAAAGAGAGAGTGGATACGGCAATGAAAAATGTTCAGCAGCGACGTTTAATGTAATTGACTTCTTCATCAGAGATTTCTTTGCACTGCAACTATATTTGAAAACATGTTGTTTACAGCAGCAGAATTTCTTCTAAAACTAGATCTAATCCTGACAAACCTCATCCTTCTTTATCAAATATATTCATGAAATCTTTCTAAACATTTTCCCATTGTTTAAGCAATGTTCACAGCATCTCTACAAAACTTCCTTTTACCTTATAGATTGCTTAATTTCTCCATCAATACCAATTCCATATCAGGTATACTTGGTCTTGAAATTGAAGCAATCTGTTTACATTTTCTAAATCTTCTTTTGAATTTAGTTCTACTACTATTAATATTTCCTTGACACCTGTACATATTTTTCAACTGGAGTTTTATGCTACATTATCTACAGTGTATGTGTGTGTGACTCTCTGTGTGTGTGTGTGTGTGTGTGTGTCTGTGGTTTTCTGTGTATCAGGCTATTCTTACAATGGTGCATGTGTAGACATCAGAAAACAACTTGTAATTGATTCTGTTCATAAGATGGTTCCCAGAAATTGAACTGGATCTTCAAGCTTGACAGCGGCGAGTGTCTTAACTGGTTAAACGATTTCATCTGTCCTGAGTCTTGTACTTCTCATTCATTAATTAAGTTCTATAATGTTTTTCTAAAGTCCTCTTATTGTTGAAGTTGCACATATTCTCATGAAATGATGAAGGCTCCTAACAACATTCAAGATGATAAATATTTTCTAGAATGCTTCTATTTTGCTAACAGCCATCAGAGGAGTAAATGACTAAGGGAATTTACAAACTTTTAAAATATAGTTCCTGAATAAGATTCAAAAGTGGATATTACTCCTCCACATATATGTTGAGAATGGATGTTCTAAGATCTCAAACATCTGTATCAGCTCGGTTGTGACATCAGGGACTTTGTACATGGGTAGTAATCTTTGGAAGGCATGTTTTGTTGTTCAGCAAAATGTCTCAATTGTGGGCATAGAAAAGAGATTTGTAGTCACCTAAGCCTTGATTTTTGAGGCATTCATCTAGCATAGTCAAATAATGTTATTGTAATTCTTAATGAGTTCAAGAATTCATATATCAATTGAAAAAGTAAGTTGTTACTGTGATGGTAAGTATTTATAATATGTCTGTGCCTCTGTGTGTGTGTGTGTGTGTGTGTGTGTGTGTTGTGTGAATGAGAGAGATGTAATATGTATGTGCACACAGATATATGCATGTGAGATAGTTAGAGGTCATCTTTTAGAATCATTTCTCTCCTTTTACCTTTATTTTATTCCTATTCAAGATGTCAGATTTGCAAGACAGTCACCTTTATCTGCTGAGCCGTCTTGTTGGCTCATGGTCCAAGATTTTTAAAATGTTTGATAAACATTCCTCAACTTGAATTTGGCAGCTACATCAGCAACAGACAAAACTTAACCTGTCCTTTAGAATTTTTAAGTCTGCTTCAATTTTGAATGTCCTAAATAACATCCTTGTATTTATATATATATTATTAGTTTCATGAACATTGAAAATTATTATATATTTAGACATTGTATCTAGATAGTCTGCAGTGGTTGATGTTATGTGTTGAACTTTTATGCTATGAGAAATAATTTTTATTTAAATTTCTTGTAGTCCTTGCTATATGCATTCAATGCTGCATTTGTAGCCTATTTGACCCTGAGAGACTTCATGGAATTAAAGAGTTACAGCAATGGGACAGATTAGATTTGTGCATAATGGGATTGTGGCAGGTTCACCTAACAAGATCACCAATCCTTCCTCCATTTGACTTAAGTTGTTTTACTTTCCTATCATTTGAATTTTGACTACAATTTTTCTTTACGTGTACAACTTAACTGGTTCCATCAAAAGGCAATACGAACTATTGTGTACTCATGTCTTTTTTTATCATACTTGGTTATTTGTATCTGCTGTATTAACAGGATATACATTTATACATTCCTCTACTTGAACAGTTAAACACCACCATGTGGTTATTACCTATATGATTTCGATTCTGTAGCACAGTGACAAGGAAAACACAGACACAGAAAAAGGTTAGATAGATTTTGATGCAATCAGAACACACATAATAAAAGCAACTCATAGATAGAACAATTTCCCATACCATATGATTTTGAATATTTTCTATAATAAACACACACTACTTTAATTTCATTTTAATTTGATCTCATTAAAGTTAATAGGAAAGGCAAATATATAGAATACAAAAATAATATGAAATTTTGTGTTCTTTTTAAAAAATATCTATCTATCTATTTATTCATTTATTATGTATACAATATTCTGTCTGTGTTTATGTCTGCATGTTAGAAGAGGGCACCAGACCCCATTACAGACGGTTGTGAGCCATTATGTGGTTGCTGGGAATTGAACTCAGGACCTTTGGAAGAACAGGCAATGCTCTTAACCTCTGAGTCATCTCTCCAGCCCTCAGTTTTAACTTATTAGAAACATGATTTGTTTCTGAGCACAATTAACTATGATCACTTTTATTCTTCTAGCTAATGATTAATATTTATGTCTATAATTATACTATAAGAACATGGATATAGAACATGGATTTATTGAAAGGGTAAATTATTTGAATTTATCTAAAATGTATATCATTCCATATTTCTTTATGTATCATGGGATTTGTTGAACTGAAGTATATTGTGTAGGTATTATCTTTGATTTAGATGTATTGCCTTGGTAAATGTAACTTAAGGTAGATGTTAAAAAGTTGTATAATACTAGAGTTTAGTGGCTGCTGTTATGATTTGCACAAACAAGCATAAAGTTGTTTTCTGTAAATCAGAGGAAGGGAAGAGTCTAGGGATTTATAAAAGCATAAATATATTTACATAATTTGAAAGTATACTTTAAAACAAATTTTCAGAAGACTTAAAATAATTATTTCTCTTTTGAAGTCAAAGTTAATTGATTTTTTTTCTTGAGGTAAATTTATTTTCCCAATGCTACTAAGTCTCACAGGATGAAAGACAACTTATAGAAATATCATGAACTGATTTTTCTGAGCATTCATTTTACAGAAAATACACATTCTAACAATTATCCCTCATATTTATGAAACACATACATATTTATCTAAAAGTCTTACAGGAAAGCATACATAACAAATTTTATTATATTGCACATCAACTGAGTCTTCTTCCTTTAGACACATATGTATTTCTAGCAATTATTCATTCTAACTTTAACAACATTTAAATATAAATTTCATTATATATATATATGGAATTGCTTTGATAAAAGAACTTTAGTGAAAATTTTCAACCATAAGATCACAAGTTTGGCCTCTTACAAAACTGTCATTCCTTTTTTTTTTCAATTTAAATTTGATGTTGGAGGGCGTATCTCATATGGAGAATGAAGTGGGCTGAGAAAGCCACGAGGAAAAAGCTATGAAACTTAGTAAGCACCAGTTCTCTATGGATTCTCTATTAGTTCCTTACTCTATGCATAGTATGTATAGTTTTGTGTACTGTAAAATGAAATGAATCATTTCTTCCCCAAGTTGATTTTGGTCATCACATTTTATCACACCAGTGGAAACCTTAACCTTCATTATGGATTTCCTTTCTTATAAAGAATTACGAAATGATAAAATAGAAGCTTTTGAAAACTGGGAAACATATGCAATTCTGCAGATGAGCATTTGATCCCAGGTAAGATGAAGACTAAATGTAATACCTTCAAAATGGCGTCACCCAAGCAAACAACAAATTGTTAAAGCATATGGATATTCAATGGAGAGATACACCTATGCATACCTCCATGACTAGTTTTGAACCTTTTAGTGGCATTTCTAGAAAATCACACACTATGTGATCTTATCCTTAATACTCAAATCCAAACACTCTGATATCCAAAGGATTTTGTACGTTTGCTGTTAAATTTCTTGGTGGCAATTTTTAATCTAATAAACACAATGTCATTTATAACATCTATTAATTCAACTTATTGTAAGTTTCCAAATGTCTTGCTGCTGACTCTTTAATGGTTTATGTATATTGAATATTTTTGACTAGACAAACTGCTGTTGGCATTTCTTCAGCTGTTACAAAGCAAATATTAGACAGGCCATATAATATAATTCCTGTAACCTACTTTAGGTTGCCTAATATGTCAGACACTCAAATTTTTTTCACGAGATTTAGATAACTTTTTATGAATTATAACACTTAGGTAAAGTACTGTCTATCATATAGAATTTTCAAGATGATTAACATAATATAGGTTAATTATTGAGTTCAATGTCTGCCTCTTAATAATCATTCACTCTATATTACTTTTCATTAATATGCCCCCAGTGTAAAAGTCACAGCTGACTTAGGAAATATATAAAGGTAATCTAACTCATTTGAAATTTTTAATTGACCCAGATCATTGTCCTACTTTTACTTTTCATCATATTTTTAAGTTATGTCCATAAAAATCATATACAAAGTATACAGAGTATAGCCTATAGTGGTTTATCCTTCCAAGAAGCTCTGCAATGCAACAGCATAGTATTTTTATAATATTTAAGAATTTTAGGGCTTTATAATTCATGGTCATTTACACTGATACTAATTAAAATATAAAGCATAATTCCTAATCTTTAAAACCACAAACTTCACAATAAAAGAGCATATTTGAATGTAAAGATATAGTAAAAAATAGAAGAGTATAATTAAACTATGGAAAATTATTGAAACTTTGGTGATAAATATCAAATACTGAGAACTGAATCCATTTGAAGTTGGCAGACTGTGAGAGGTCTTCCCAATGACACTTGTGTCCAGGTGATTTTGTCCATATGTAACTCCTTTCATTGATTTTTATATAGGCTAATTGAGACATTGTGATCTCAAGAAAAGTGCAGGACATGGGAGTAGTTCCAAGAAATTCTTCTCTTTCTTGCTCCTCCCTCTTTAACAAGTTGTCATGACAAGCCAACAACAACACAAAGGAGCAACAAACACATATGTGCAAAGAGCATAAATTCCTGAGCAATTCAGGGCCCTTATCTATCACTCTGTAGAACCAAAGACGTTTTGAAACAAGGAACACATCCCAAAGAAACTAGTAAGTGGTTGATATTTATTGTTTGGAGGTATCAATTTTAAGACCATTTGTTAAAAATGCAAACAAAATGCCAAAGAGCATGTGTAGCAAAGATGGAAAATTCAGAGAGTCTGCATTATTTATATTATTGTGGTTTTTTTTTAATTTTTTGACTGTGAAGGAGCTAAGTACAGAGAGACATTTCATTGTATGGGATGCATAGATAAACCAGCATATATATTATATAAGTATCTTAACTCCAAATATGGGTCTAAGTATATGTTGCTTTAGAAAAGAGGTTCTTCTCTTGTTTCTACAGAAGATGAGAACCTGTGGAATGCTTCTAGACTAACATGGTTGATGGAACAAAAACCCCTGAAAGGTCACCTTTAACACCCCTCAAAAATTACTTCACCCAATAAACAACAGGAAGAAGTTTGGACAGAACTACAGCCATATTTACAAATATTGATTGCAAAATGTTTCTTTACATTTAAAGGGGGATATGCTATAGAGATTTGTATTGGTATAGGTCTTGGTTTATTGATACAAATTTATGGTCAGTTTTGTTATATGTATATTTCTGCTCTTGATTAAGGTATCATGTTTGTGTAGCTCATTTAAAAATATAATGTATAATTAAGAAATATAGGTTAATAAATAATCATCTAGAATAGTCAAGTTTGTAATAATGTTGTTTAGATTTTCTAGATATACAGGGATGTATTTTAGTTGGATAGGTATACTTCAAATCTTTCAGAAACCTTCAGAATACAACATTTTAAATGTTTTTTTAATAACTTAGGACTTTTCATGAAAATGAGACACATCTGTTCTTGGCAGCACCAATGTACTTCAAGGGGAATATGGACATTGAAGAGGCTCCTTATCAAGTTTGCTAGCCATTTGGGAAAGAAACTGCTCTTGCCTGGACTGGTTAACTGGACATACAGGACCCACAGAGAACTGACTGCTGAACTTGCCTAAAGGTGAGATGATCCTTTGGGGTTCCTGCTTCAAGAAAGAGTCTGCTAGACATTCTACAGGATATAAAAGAACAAAGAAACTGACAAACTGCCAATATGGGTGGAACTGCCATTTAAATTTCCTGTTTCACAGAAAAATCTGCTAGATACAATGGGCCTGTAGGCTGAAGATGGATGCCCCCACAGTACCAAAGAACTTTGGATGACTGTCCATGCAGTGAGATGTCTGTCAAATGTCGAAATTTGGAAGTTACGTACAATGCACTTCCTCTTTACTTAGGTAATATTATATCCTTCTGGAGTTTTTGATGGAGTTGAAG
>LOEQ01005349.1:174024-190102 GCA_001685075.1 Bramus lutescens
TTAGACCTGGATGGAGGGGGGAGGACCTTGGACTTCCCACAGGGCAGGGAACCCTGACTGATCATTTGTTGTTTTAACTTGCAAGCATTTCATATTAGAAAATACTTACTTGTCACCGTTCTTTTATTTTTGTGATTATAACATAATTACTGAATTTCTCTACTCTTTTTCATTCCTTCAAATCATCCCATATACTCTTACTTGTTCTTTGTCAAATTCATACCTTGTTTTTCATTAATATTACATTATATAGGAACTACATATACATGATATATAATATATTATAACCTATTCAGTCTGTATTATTTTGCTCATATATATGTTTGCAAGGTTTTATTTAGTTGTCTTGCCTTTTCCAAAGTTGCAAATAAATATATCTTTTAAAAATATCTTGTTCAAAATTTCCCTTTATCATAAACAAAACCAAAAAGGAGGGCTCAAGTCATGGTTCAACATTTAAGCACATGCTAGTCTTTGATGATTTTGTTCAACACACAGAAAGACTAGGTTTCCTCAACAATATGTGGGTTGCTAATATGATGATGATTTTAGTTCTTTAGCAAGTTCTCTCCTTAACTGAGGGTTGTCCCATTATAACAATGGCATACCAAAAAAGGGAGATATGATACATAAGACTACTTTGCAAAATCTCACTATTTAGGCTAAGACAGCAGAGCTTACTGTGCAACTTATTGTGGAGTTTCCTGATTTATTAGGCAGTGCTTAGGAGCTTATTGGGTGTCCCTATTGTCATACTTCATGATTTACTGAGCAATACAGAGGAGCTTATCGTATACCTTGATAGTACAATTGTGATTTACTAAGAAATGGTTGTTCTAATCTGCTTCTGTAAATGAAGATTTTATTCAATATTTCCTAATTATTGCTGGGCCTCATCAGGCCTTACTTTCCACATAAGCTGTATCTAAGAGGCTTTTTATGTGTCTTTTCAAATGGGGAGTTTCCTTTCTTCAAAATATTCATTTATCCAAACCACTATCTATAGGCCAGCTCTAAATAAATGAAAAGCTGCTTCACTTTATTTAATAGAGCAAGCACTATGACATATAAAATAAGTTTACTTGTATTTATAAACAGACTAAAGTATACTGGTCTGAAACATTTATACTGCTATCTTTGAAACTGGGAGATTTTTAAGTTGTTTTATGATGCTTGGGTTAAATATTTGCTCCTCTTCTATGTAACATTATTCAAATGAATATGTTATATTTATATATTAAGTAAGAATAAACTTTACAATTAGCTAATAAGATTTCTATGTTTTGAAACTGTGTATAATTTTACTCAAATATATGAGGAACTCCTATAATAGGTATAATAGGTAGTGATTTTCAGATTGTTTATTTTTGTTTATTTTTTGAAGTTATATTCATGTACTGATATTAATTTTTTCTTTCTTTGATATGGGTTCTATGCATATTGCCAAGGTTGATCATGAATTAGTGATCTCAAGGGAAACTTTTATTTCACACTTCTGAGTGCAGAGACTATGTACAATATATACCACTGTGTCAAAATATTTCATAATTCTATAATTCTTTACTTCATAGGATTCTATTCATTTAAATAATATACTATGCATCAGTTGAAAAAAATCAATTTTATATTTATTTTCCCATATTTAAAAATTAAATTGTTCAGACTCAGTAATATCAATGAATCTACGTATATTTCATGTAGTATTTTCGTAATATCAATTATACAAATATCATTCATATATTCTTGAATGCCTGAGTCCAGAAAAATGTCCAAGAGTTTTGTTTGGGAATGATATAAACTCATGGAAAAAAAAGCTAAGTTCCTTAATACTAGGGGGTATAAATAGTTTAGAAATTTGATACAGCTCAACATCCTTAGTCATCAGAGAAATGCAAATCAAAACAACTCTGAGATTCCACCTTACACCTGTAAGAATAACCAAGAACAAAAACACTAATGGCAACTTATGCTGTAGAGGTTGTGGGGTAAAGGAAGCACTCTTGCATTGCTGGTGGGAATGCAAGCTTTGGATATCACTATGATGATTTCTCAGAAAATTAGGAAACAACCGTCTTTCAGACCTAGCAATACCACTATGGGGTATATATCCAAAGCATGCTCAATCATGCCACAAGGACATGTGCTCAGCTATGTTCATAGCAGCATTGTTTGTCATAGCCAGAACCTGCAAACAACCTTAATGCCCCTCAACCAAAAAAGGGATAAGGAAAATGTGGTACATTTACACAATGGACTACTACATAGCAGAAAAAAATGATGACATATTGAAATTTTCAGGCAAATGGATGGAACTAGAAAACCTAATATTGAGTGAGGTCACCCAGACCCAGAAAGACAATTATCATAAGTACTCACTCATAAGTTGTTTTTAAACATAAAACAAAGGAAACCAGCCTAAAATCCCAGAGAACCTAAACAACAATGAAGACACTAAGAGAGACACACATGGATCCAATCTACATGGGAAGTAGAAGAAGACAAAATCTCCTGAGTAAATTGGGAGCATGGGGACCATGGGAGAGGGTTGAAGGGGAGGGGAAAGGCAAGGAGGGGCACAGAGAAAAATGTAGAGCTTATTAACATCAATAAAAAGTTTGGATATACATCATTAGAGACATTTTTCTAGTTAGAAATAATGATATCTGAATGAGCTACACACAGAATCTTTCCTCAGCCAACTTTTGTTGATCAAATTTAATGACTTCATATTTTCTTACAATATGTGTTCATTTCCTACTAACTAGTTGACAGATTGATGCAAAGTTCAGAAATAGTTATTATCTTTAACTGAGAAATAGGTAATTTGGGGGAAAATGATGCTACTGAACAACAATAAAATAACTTCTAAAGTCAGTAATACTACTGTATTAAAATTACAATTATTAATTGCGAGTTACTGAGAAGGCTCATCAGTTAAGATCACACAGTTTTCTTACAGAGCACCTGAGTTCACTTCCCAGTACCCAAGCTCACAACCCTACTGTAATCTCAGCTCCAGGTATCTGATACCCTCCTCTATGCTCAACAGGCATCTGCACTCATAAGCATGTAATCACACAATACACATGCATAATTTTAACATAGATAGAAATATGAATCAAAAATATCATAAAAATCTTCACTGAAAATTAGTATAGGAAATTGCTAAAACCTAAGAAAATCATATATATTAAAAGAAAGGAATAGAAATCTATTTGCTTTCAGAGGTTGGAGATGTGACAGTTATAAATACTGAGAGGTAAAATAGCAGCATTGAAAATAGAAACCCAACATAACTTAAAACATGATGATAAAACAAATATCAAAACTATGATGCCAAAAATAACAAAATATTAATCAACAAAATAGCCCTGTTAAAAAAAATAATGTTTTATTTTTATGAATGCTGCTTCTTTTATGTCTGTACACCATATGTATTCCAAGTGGCCGTGGAAGCAGATGGAAGGCATTGGATCCCCTGAAACTGAAGGTGCAGACAATTATAAGCAACCATGTAGATGTTTTTAACCAACCTTGCTACTCTGGAAGAACTGCAGTGCTCTTGACTATTGAACAGTGACTACAACCCCCATAATATTGCTTTTTAAGAATATATAATGACTCTCTAATACAATTGGACTAGACACCAATCTGTGATTAAAGCAGACTATAGCTACGGGAGAACTTCCATTTTCTAAAAAGAATTTAAGAAGTGGATGGGGCTGTAAAGGGGGAGAGAGGACAGGGGCTGGGATTTTAGCAGGGAGAAGAAATCAAGATGTAAAAACAACAACAAAAATCAGTGAATGGATAATAGTGAAAGCATAGTTTAAGTTGTAGCTCAATCTTGGGCATAGATAATACCGAGAAGTGAGGTTGGAATATGATGTCATTTGACTGCCTGCCAGAACTAGATAATAACACCTCATTGCTGAAGACACTCACTCACATTTTAGTTAGAGGACAGATAGATATCCAGCTGACCTTCAGCTGGGAAGTTATTCCCTGGTTTCACCTGAAGGGGTCATGCAAGTTGCTGCAGGAAAAAGTCATCAAGACCACCCAGCTGTGGTGCACACATGCTTTGATTTTTAAATTTGTTATTAAAGTCTTGCATAGATAGTCACAAATAAAATTAGAATTCAAGTATTTTAATGTCTTTTTTCACCTTAAACATAGGCAAGGTTTATGAAATTTGAAAGGCTATCAGCTCTCGTGGGCTTTTTAGAATGTTCATTAATTATTGCCAAGTAATCGAATTTCCAAGTCAATGACATATGATTATTTCATTAACGTTTTTACACATATTAAAACTAAAACTTTTTCAAATTTTAACATTGAATATTTATTACTATATAACAGACCTGAAGGGGTGTCTCAGTGTTTAAGGACACTTATTCTCCTCCAGAGGAATTCTGTTCCATATTTAGTGGTTCCCAACTACCTTAAATTCAGCCCCCAATTTTCCAGTGGTCTACAGGAGAAAGAGAACCACTTGTTGGTTCCCAGATACCCAGCTAGCTTAGATCTGAAATAATCACACTGCATTATTAAATCATTGCTTGGCCTGTTAGCTCTAGCTTCTTATTTGCTAACTCTCACGAATTAATATAACCCATCTCTATTAATCTGTGTATTGCCACATGGCAGTAGCTTGGCAGTAAAGTTTCAGCATGGCTGACTCTGGTGGCAGATCCGTGACTTCTCTCTGACTCCACCCTTCTTTCTCCCAGCCTTCAGCTTAGTCCCCCCCATGCCTACCTAAGTTCTGCCTTATCAAGAGCTCAAGCCAGTTTTCTTTATTCATTAATGATAATCACAGCATACGGAGGGAAATCCCACATCAATAGTCTCTTCTTGTATCTAAGAGCACCTATCCATACAAGGTACACAGATGTAAACAAAGAGAAAAATTCAAATGATACAAACAAATCTTTCAATATTTAAAGCAATAGAACATGCAGAATATTAGGAGAACCCCAACCTTACTATAGACATAGAAAGTCTTGTATTCTGGGTCTAGAGAGATGGTTTACTTCTGTTGGCATGTAACAAAGTTCATATGCCAGCATTTGCACTGAGTGGCTTATGCTTGCATATAGTAACAACTTTATTTATTAACTCTAGGGAGTCTGATATCATCTCCCATGCTCAATATTTCCCATAAAACTTCACATATATTCAAGATATATTCACATAATCATGCACACAAAAATTGTACAACAAAATATTGCTTTAAAGTCTTGCTCCTTTCATTCTTAATTCTAAATGTTGTATCTCTAAAACTAGTAAGAGTAAATCAGAGCATTATGTCAATCTCTGATCTTGTGTTAAGGTCCATATTTATATTACATAACATAAATACTGTCTAGTAGAAATGGGAGGAATTATGCTTCCTGATATTATAATAATAAAATGTTGAAGACCAATAGGCTTATACTTTACATTGTATTTAAAATTTTACAGTTTTAAAAATATACATATTCTAGAGAATAATTTTGTAATTTCAGGAAATTTGGGATCAACCCCAGGATCCAGCAGTATCACTCTTGGGAATATACCCAAGAGATGCCCAATCGTACTACAAAAGCATTTGTTCAACTATGTTCATAGCAGCATTACTAGTAATAGCCCGAACCTGAAAGCAACCTAGATGCCCCTCAATGGAAGAATGGATAAAGTGTGGAATATATATACATTAGAGTACTACTCAGTGGTAAAAACACAATAACATCTTGAATTTCGCATGCAAATGGATGGAAATAGAAAACACTATCCTGAGTGAGGTANGGGAGGGGGAGGGAAATGGGAGGAGGGGAGGAGGTGGAAAATTTTTAATAAAAATAATATCTTTTCATATCAATCTGTAGTTTATAATATTTACATTTTAAGTATTAATACAGATGTAGAAACATATATTACTTAAAATTTCCAACATTTGTGCTTTATATTTTCTGAAAAAAATGTTTTTAAGTTATTGAAGTTTATGTTGGGATGACAGGCCTCTTAATCCTCTCAGAATTCAGAAGACCACCGCAGCAGGAAAAACTGACTAAAAGGGTTTGAGGGTAAATAAATTAACTCATGTATGTCTTTTATCATATGTTGTTTATTCTTCTTATGTCCTCTCCAATGGACTTTCTATGCTCCCCTCGATGTTTCTTACTGTTCCCTTTTGATGTTCCCTTTTTATGTTCCTCCCAATCCCACAATGTTACCAGTTTATATACTCACACAGACATATTTAACAACTCTCTGATAAATAACAATGATACCAAGCACGCATTTCTTAGGGCTATTCAAAACACAGGTGTTCCTGAAGCTGTGAAAATTGGGGGCTCCTCTTGGATATCCTGTTGTTGTCTTGTGTTGTAGAGATCCCCCTCTTCCAGATCAGCTGACTCCCATGAGTTTGTCTACTGATCTGTCAGCTGTACTTCTACTGTATAATCCTTGTGGCTCACAGCAATAAATATATAAGAATACCTCAAGTCCAGGTGAAGGGGATGGGCCTACTGATCTGGAAGAGTACTCCCCTGTGAGAGCCCATTGTCAGTGCCATGGTAGAAGGGAATGGACACTTGAAAGAAAAGATTAATGGACTAAAGGGTAAACTGCGTGACTCAACAGAACACAATGAAATAACTTTTTACTCTCTTTTGTTTTGTTTCTTTCTTTGGTTTGTTGTTTGTTTGTTTTTTAGACTTGGTTTTGTTTCAGGAGTGCTGCAAGATCAAGGGGACAGAGAAACAACTGGGATTCAAACGCATGTCATAAAATGTAGAAAGAAATTATTTAAATTAAATGTAAATAAAATGAAGAAAAGTTGAAAAAAGCATCTCGAGTCACAGAGCTTGTATAACTGAGATCAATGAAACATTTTTTTAAAGAGAATTAAGTTGAAAATGCATGTTTACATATAAATACTCAACAGTGGCACATGGCTTTACAAAAGTTTTATTCTTTAGGTTTTTACAGTCACTGATACAACCTTTTCACAGTTAGCCACATGTATTTTGCTTTTATTTCAAACACATACATGGTGTGTTAAGGACCATTCTAAATTATAAATCTACTTGGAGTGTATTATGTGGGATTTGAGTTAAAGTATATTTTGTTTGATTTAAATACTTTAGTCTTCTTTAAAAATTTATACTTTGCTTCATTGTTCTTATTGAATGCATTATCCTATAAGATTTGCTTATAAACTAATTAATGATATACTTAAACTGAGCACTTTAATAGTGTTTGTTACTTTTGACTTTTTTATTAGATTCACATTTTGCAATCGTCAGTATTTCATATTATACTTTGATGTCAGTATAAAAATCGGGACATTTCCACCTATATTTCTTTTCTGAAAAACCTAGATTATTGTCTATGTCATGAAAATTCACAAATTTTGTTCTGATGACATCTTGGCTTATTGTCAGTATTAAATGTAATTATTTAAAAACTTTTCTAATTTCTTCATCAATTATTTAGCTCTTTTATATATTCTGAATGTCCTTTGTTGTAATTCAATTTTGATACTAGGAAAGACTTCAAGACTATTTTCAAAAAATAGTAATAAAGAGTTATATTCTGCATGTTGTTATAATTTCTCATCATCTCCTACATATTCATTTTGTTAATAATACTGTAAAGAGTTACTGAGGAGAAACACAGGAATGCATTAGAATTCTACAGCTTTTGTTAGGTGCCAAAATTTCTTCTCATTACCATACATCTTGAACTCCAATACCTGGAAGAAGTTAAAGGAGGATTTCCGTCTTAGTCTCACAAGCTGAGCTTTCTTCTCCTCTTCCTAACACCAAAATAACTCTTCCGTCTGCATTTCTTCTTCATCCTTTTAGAACAGAAATATTTTTAGTGATATTGTCATAGTATTAGCAACATCTATCACTCATTACCTTGTCTCGTGACTGTTGAGAGTAGCATTCAATCTGCTCTCATTTAAAAATAATAGAAAATGAAGATGTTTTCAATGTGTTAATCAATTGTGCGGGATGTGTTTATGATTTTTAGCAATTACCTGTTTTATCTTTTGAATTTGCATAAATTTTCTTTATTTCACATCATTTTCAGGAAACAAAATAATTAATCTTGGCAAAAACATGATGCTATTTTTGGATACATTCCCCATGTTTTAGAATTTAATAAATTTATATTGATTTTCGAGTTTGCAGCCTTGCAAGCACGCACTCTTTTCAAGGGCACGTAATTAATTTTAGGTGTTGTTCCTTTATATTTGCCACTTCACTAGTTTTTTTTTCTTATTTTGTATGTCTTCTTCCTGAAAAGAAAAAAAATATGCAACAATATAATGTTTATATCCTGATTACAAAATACCAGTAGTTAATTTCAGAACTTCTCTATAAACTTATTTAGGGAAAACTATCTTTTCTCATTCTACGTGTCAAATCCAGTTCCCTTCCCTCTTCCTACTCCCTACACCTTCCCCCCATCCCAAACCTAATCTACTCCTCAGAGAGGGGAAGGCTTCCCATGGGGAGTCAACAAAGTCTAGCACATAGCTTTGAGGCAGGACCAAGACCCTCCCCACTATATCTAGGCTGAGCAAGGTATCCATCCCTCCAAAGAGAATGGGTTCCAAGAAGCCAGAACAAGCTTTAAAGATAAATCTTGGTATCACTGCCAGTGGCCCCGCAGTTTGCCCAAGCCATACAGCTGAAATCCACATTCAGAGACCCTAGTTTGGTCCTGTGCTGGTTCCCTCACTCTCAGGCCAGAGTTGGTGAGCTCCCATCAGCTCAGGTAAACTGTTTCAGTGGGTGAACCCATCATGGTCGTGACCTCTTTGCTCATATTCTCATTCCTCCCACTCTTCTCTTCTAATGGACTTTGGGAGCTTAGCCCAGTGCTCTGATATGGATTTCTGCTTTTGCTTCTGTCAGTTACTGGATGTATGATGACATTTAAGATAGTCATTAACCTGACTACAGAAAAAGGCCAGTTCAGGCACGGTCTCCATTAATGCTTAGGGTGATACCTGGGGTCATTCTTGTGGTTTCCTGGGAATTTCTCTAGTGGCAGGTTTATTGCTAATCCCATAATGGCTTCCTCCTTCATGCTATCTCTATCACTGCTCTCCTGTTCCCTCAAGTTCTCCTTTCCTCTTCCCATTCTCCCCTGCTCCTCCATTTCTTCTTTCTCTTCTCCCACCACCCATATGCTCCCAATTTTCTCAAAAGATCTTATCTAGTTTCCCTTCCCCAGGGGATCCAGGCATGTTTCTGTTAGTTTTTTTTTTCCTTGTAATTTAGCTTCTCTGGGGTTGTGGACTATAGGCTCTTTATCATTTGCTTTACAGCTAGTGTTCCCCTACAAGTGGGTGCATACCACACTCATCTTTTTGGGTGTGGGTCACCTCACTAAGGATTTCTTTTTCTAATTCTATCCATTTACATGCAAATTTCAAGATGCCATTTTTTTTTTTTTTTACCGATGAGTAGTACTCTATTGTGCAAATGTACCATATTTTCCTTATCAAGTCTTCGGCTGTGGGGCATCTGGGTTGTTTACAGGTTCTGGCTATTATAAATAATGCTGTTATGAATATATTTGAACAAATGTCTTTGAGGTTGAGGTATGATTGAGCATCCTTTGGGAATATGCCCAAGAGTTGTTTTGCTGGGTCTTCCACTAGGTTGATTTCCAATATTCTGACAAATCACCATACTGATTGTCAAAGTGTTTTTACAAGTTTGCCTTTTCACCGGCAATGGAAGAATGTTCCCCTTACTCTGTATCCTCTCCAGCATACACTATCATTGGTAGTTTTGATCTTAGTAATTCTGACAGGTATAACATGGTATCTTAAAGTCATTTTGATTTGCATTTTTCTGATGGCTAAGGATGTTGAACATTTCCTTATGCGTCTTCTGATCACTTGAGATTCTTCTGTTGAGAATTCTATGATTAGATATGTGCCCCATTTTTAATTGGATTATTTGATATTTTGATGTCTAATATCTTGAGTTTGTTATATATTTTGAAGATAAGTCCTCTGTCTGATGTGGGGTTGATAAAGATCTTTTTCCATTCAGTAGGAATGTCTTATTGACTGTGTCTTTTGCTTTACTAAGTTTCTCAGTTTCAGGAGGTCCCATTTATTTACTGTTGCTGTCAGTGTTTATGCTACTGGTGTTATATACTATGCCCATGCATTGAGGGTTACTGGCCACATTCTCTTCTGTCAGGTACACAGTGTGGTCAGATTTAGATTGAGGTCTTTAATCCATTTGTGCTTGGGAATAGATATGGATCTAGTTGTGTTCTTCTACATGCTGACATCTAGTTATACAAGCAAAATTTGTAGAAGATGCTTTCTTTTATCCATTGTAAAACTTTAGCTTTTTTGTCAAAAATTAGGTATTTATGTGTGTGGATTAATATCAGGGTTTTCAATTCAATTCCATTGGTCAACCTATCTGTTTTTATGCCAGTACCAAGCTGTTTTCATTACTGTAACTGTATAATAGAGCTTGATGTCAGGGATAGTGATGTCTCTGGAAGTTTCTTTATTATACAGGATGGTTTTGGCAATCCTGGGTTTTTTGTTTTTCATATAAAGTTGAGTATTGTCCTTTTAAGGTAGCGAAGAATTCTGTTGGAATTTTGATAGGGATTGCATTGAATCTGTAGATTGCTTTTGGTATAATTGCCAATTTCACTATATTGATTCTTCCTCTCTAAGAGCATGAGAGATCTTTCCTCTTTGAATATTTAATTTCTTTCTTCAAAGACAAAGTTCTTGTTGAATAGGTCTTTCACTTCTTTGGTTAGTGTTACTCCAATATAATTCATGCTATGTGTGACTACTGTGAAGGGTGATTTTTCTTTGATTTATTTCTCAGCTTCATTATCATTTGTATATATGATTTTTTTGAGCTGATATTGTTGTATTCTGCCTAATTACCGAAGGTGTTTATCAGCTGTAGGAGTTCTCTGGTAGAATTCTTGGGTTTGCTTATGTATGCTATCACACCATCTGCCAATACCAAAAGTTTGAAATTTTCCTTTCCTGTTTGTATTCCCTTGATCTCATTTTCTTTTCTTATTGCTATAACTAGAAATGCAAGCACTATATTGAATAGATATGGAGAGAGTGGACAGCCTTGTCTTTTTCCTGATTTTAGTGGAATTGCTTTGAGTTTCTCTCCATTTACTTTGATGTTGTCTGTTGGCTTGCTCTATATTGCTTTTGTTATGTTTAGGTACATTCCTTGTATTCCTGATCTCTTCAAGACCTTTATCAGGAAGGGGTGTCAAGTGCTTTTTCAGCATCTAATGAGATGATCATTTTTCTTTTAGTTCATTTACATAGTGGATTACATTGATAGATTTACATGTGTTGAATTATCTCTGCATCTCTGGGATGAAGCCAACTTGTTCATGGTGGATGACTTTTTGATGTGTTCTTGGATTCTATTTGTCATTATTTTATTGAGTATTTTTTGCAGCAATTTTCATGAGTGAGACTTGTCTTTTTAGGTTGAGTCTTTGAGTGGTTTTAGTATCAAGATAATTGTAGCCTCCATAAAAAGAATTTGGCAAAGTTCCTTCAGTTTATATTATGTGGGTAACTTTAAAGAGTATAGGTATTAGCTCTTCTTGGAAGTTCTCGTAGTCTTCTACACTTAAACCATTCAGCCCTGGGCTTTTTTTGGTTGGGAGGCTTTTGATGACAGCTCAATTTCCTTGCAGTTTATAGGTCTATTTAAATTGTTAACCTGGAATTGGTTTAATTTTGGTATCTGATTCTGATATCTATCCTGAAAAATTTTCATTTCTTTCACATTTTCCAATTTTGTGGAGTACAGATTTTTGTAGTATGACCTATTGATTATCTGGGTTTCCTCACTGTCCGCTGCTATGTCCCTCTTTTTATTTCTGATTTTGGTAATTTGGATGTTCTCTCTCTACCTTTTGATTAGTTTGGATGAGGGTTTATATATCTTGTTGATTTTCTCAAAAAACCATCTCTTTGTCTCATTGATTCTTTGTATTGTTTTCTTTATTTCTATATTATTGATTTCAACCCTCAATTTGATTATTTCCTGTCTTCTGTTCCTCCTTGGTGAGTAGGCTTCTTTTTGTTCTAGAGCTTTCAGTTGTCCTGTTAAGTCACTACTGTGAGCTTTCTCTACTTTATGTAGGCACTTAGTACTATGAACATCTTAGCACTGATTTTATAGTTTCCCATAGATATGGGTAATTTGTGCTCTTAATTTTCTTGAATTCTAGGAAGTTTTTAACTTCTTTCTTTATTTCTTCCTTGACCCAGGTGTTTTTCAATAGAGCCCTGTTTAATTTCCATGTGTTTATAGGCTTTCAGAAATTAGTGTTGCTGTTGAATTCTGATATTAAACCATGGTGATCCAATAAGTTACAGGGGGTTACTCCAGTTTTTTGTATCTGTTGAGGATTGCTATGTCCCTAAGTATGTGGTCAATTTTAGAGAAGGTTCCATGAGGTGCTGAGAAGAATATATATATATATATACTTTTGTGTTCGGGTGAAATGCTCTGTAGATGTCTGTTAAGTCCATTTGATTCATGTTAGTTCTCTTATATCTCTGCCAAGTTTCTGTCTGGTTGACCTGGCCACCAGGGAGAGTGGAGTGTTAAAGTGTCCTACTTTTGGGGTGTGGAGTTAGATGTGTGATCTAAGGTTTAGTAATGTTTCTTTTCATATGTAGTTGCTCTTGTATTTGGGGTATAGATTTTCATGATTGAAACTTCATCATGATGGATTGTTCCTGGTATAAGTTTAAAGTGTCCTTCTCCATCTCTTTTGATTGGTTTCAATTTGATATTAGGATAGTTACACCCACTTTTTTCTAAGGTCTATTTGTTTGGAAAAATCTTTTCCCAATTCTTTACTCTGAGGAAATGTCTTTCTTTGAGGCTGTTTTGTGTTTCTTCTATACAGCAGAAGGTTGGATCCTGCTTTCCTATCCATTTTCTTAGGCTGTGTCTTTTTATAGGTGATTTGAGTCCACTGCTATAAAATGATATTAATAATCAGTGACTGTTAATTCCTGCTATTTTTCAGTGGTAGTGTGTGTTTCCCTTCTTTGAGTTTTGTTACTGTAAGGTTATTTGTTGCATGTGTTTTTGTGGGTGCAGATAGCTACTTTGGGTTGAGTTTTTTCTTCTAGTACTTTCTGTAGCCCTGGATTTGTGAATAGGTATTGTTTAAATCTGGTTTTGTTGTGGAATATCTTGTTTTCTCCATTGATGGTGATTGAAAGCTTTGCTGGGTATAGTAGTCTGGGCTTCTATCCATGGTCTCTTAGTGTCTTTTGCACAGCTTCCCAGGACTTTTTGACTTTCAAGGTTTTCCATTCCAGAATTCCCTTGGTTTGTGTTTTTTTTTTATTTAATTGTCGTTAATCCAGCTTTCAAATCTTAAGCTTTTAAACTGCTTGCTTTACCTGTTTGATTGTTTTTTTTTCTTTGTGGGGGGGTTAAAAGAGATTTATTTCTTCCATTTTTTTGTTTTTTTTTTTACTCCATTATTTGAAGGAAAATTTTTATTTACTCTTTAAGGGTCTTCATCATATTCATAAAGTTATATAAAGTTAGTTTTTTCTGCTTCTTCTGAGTTAAGATGATCAGGTCTTCCTATTGTATGATCACTGGGTTGTGATGTTACCATTTTGCCTTTCAGGTTGCTGAGTGAATTCATTCATTGGTGCCTACTCATCTCTTCTTCCAGTTGGTGCTGGCAGTATCTTTGACTCTTGATCCAGTCCTTGCAGTTGCTGTCCATGTCTTAGGGAGCTACTCTTGGTCTACACTGTGAAGTTGCTGTCTGTGTCTCAGGGAGACACTGAGGTCTCTCTTGGTCTGCTCTCTTGGTTTGCTTTGTGCAGTCACAGCCTCTGGTTCAGAGTTCCTCTTAGGGTTTTGAAGGCAGAGTAGGCCTTGTAGCTTGCATGGTCCAATTGATGGGGGAGGTAATGGAGCAGCCCACCTGGGAAAAGCTTGGCTGCGGGCCAGTTAGTGAGACTGAAGCAGGTGTAGGAGGGGCCTTTTTTTTTGGCTTTTTTGCCTTGGTACTGAGGGCCTAGAGAGTGGGGTGCCCAGCTGACTGGCTGAACATTCAACTTCTGTCAGCAGATGTGTAAATGGAAGGAGTTACAACATGTGGGCAGGTGCCATCTTGGCTAAGGAAAGTTCAGATGTCTTAACCACTATCTTTGCAAGTGTGGCCACGTGACCAGCATCCCTGCCGCACTCAGTCCCATGTGGTAACTGGGGCAATGAGGAGCCACAGACTCATAAGGTTCTGCCCACAGTACAGCAGTGCCAGCAACAGCCTGTCATCTCTACCAAAACAGTTATGCCATCACATTTTGCCAGTTGCCTTTACATTGTTAACTATGCTTCATTAGCTATTCTTCTAAAAATTCTTCTTATGCTGACTTTCCAGCATGTGGCCTGGTTGTGCACTTTCATGCTTTTAGGCAGGGCCTGCTAAAGCATACACTTCACACAAGGACCCCATCTCTGAAGTGGATCTGTTCTCTCCTACCTGCAATGATTCTTTACTTTTTCTTTGCTCCAAAGACCTGCTAATGTCTATAGATTGTCTTTAAATTTCCTGCCTGCTTGTTACAAAGTGTGCTCACTTTTCATTTAACTTTATGTATGAATATATGCTACCATTAACTGCATGCAACTTAAATTCAACTACATTTTGGCACCTGCACTGACTGTTAAAAAATATTTTTATGCAATCAGAATGACTTTGTTCATTGTAACTCCTTCTAGACTAAGGGAACAAAAAGTTTCAAACACTTTATATTGGCATGACTTCTAAATTTAAGGTTAAAAAGATCTATTTCAGATTAGCAAAAGCTAACATTCTCAAGCATAAATCTTCCCTGCTATGTTAGAGCCAGTTACAATAAAGCAGAAGGACTCTAGGCAAAACATTCCTCTACAACCACTCAACTTGGATCCAGCTCTTCAGGCAAAGCCTACACTGAAGTCTTTATAGTCAGAGTTCATCTATACTCAATAGACAGCCCTTAAATGCTCAGAAATCTGGGGAACAGTAAATTTAAATATTTAATTAAAAATGCCTTTCATAACAGGGAGACAGGTTGGCTCTTCGTACCACCCCCATTTCCTCCAAGAAAGATAGATGGAAACAAAACTTCTACCAGAAGTTTCTTCAGAAATGGTAGTGCTAGTCACAAGGAAACAACAACAACAACAACAAAAACTGTCTTTCACCTTAGCTGATGTTCTGCTGTTAAGATCCTCTTCAAACCAACGACAATGGGACACTGGAATTGACTGTCTATTTCCCAGAGAAAGAAAGGTTGGTATTCCTACAAACTCCTAATCCACAGTATCTTCTGAAGCCTGTCAGGCACCACCATGTCAGCCATAAGACAAATGTTTCCCTGAAGCCCCTGCTCTCAACAACTACAGAAGACCCAGGGAGTAGCTGCCTATATAGCCAATAATGTAGCCTATGTCAGTTGTTTCAGCATTAACTCATATAAAATTTATCCTTCTCAAGGACTCTCATGAATTTTGATGACTTGAAGGGTTGCCAGTTTAAAAGGGAAATACTCACAAAACAGATTTCAACACAAATTCATAATATTCCTTTGTTCAAATAAAAGGTGTTTTAAGATACAAAGCTTAAGATATAAAGATTTAAGAATGTTCCAGGGCATAAGAAAAAGTCTTAAGATGTAAAAATTCAAGTTGTCGGACTTCTTTCTCATTATGCTACTGTTCACATTGTTAACATTTCTCAATATATTTAATAAACTATTAATCCAACTCTGAAAGAGTACTAAACACCATACTATACCACTATCATCATAGATATAAGCTTGCCTCAAAGACACATTATTTATTTATTTATTTATTTATATATTAAAATTTTCCACCTCCTCCCCTCCTCCCATTTCACTCCCTCTCCCCCCTCCCCCTCCCTCTACAGTCCAAAGAGCAGTCAGGGTTCCCTGCCTTGTGGGAAGTCCAAGGTCCTCCCCCTCCATCCAGGTCTAAGAAGGTGAGCATCC
>LOEQ01005349.1:195034-206346 GCA_001685075.1 Bramus lutescens
CAGGGACAGGACTCTTGGAGGTCGAAGGACCCAGCAGACAAAAGGGCGAACTTGCGGGGAGGGGAGGTTTGTGTGGAGCCAAGAAGTCCCTGCAGCAGGAGCTTGAGTTGCTCTGCACTTCCCACCTCAAAGATATTTTTCTTTATGCAAAAAGAATCAGTCACAGCAATTTCTGGCATAAATATATTGCCATTTATACGATGTAAATTTCAGTACAGATTATAAACAATGAAAATGCTAAAGGATTTAAAAGTTATGTTTCACAGACTCAAAGAATTCTTGTAAATTCCTGGGAGCTGACTTGGAGGATTCACCTTGAACAGATCAGATGCATCCCACCCTAAATTACCAGGTCCTAAGAGCTTAAACCTCCCTACCTTTACCTGATCTTGTCACACTGTTCGCCAATCACTAGGACCTAAGGAAAATACAATTTCCCCCTGTAGTTTAACCTTTTCCTCTGCTCTGCCAACTTCTCACCTGGTCCAAGAGACATGAGAGAGTTCCAGAGCCTGGAAAGAAGTGAAACAATCAGCTACCTGAGGATGTGGCCAGAATCCCAGCTTGTTCAGATCCCCTCAAAAATAGTCATGCCCCACAGATCAGCAGGTAGCAGTCTCAAGAACTTGACACCCTCATTATTGTAACCTGTGCCTCCTAACTCCACTTTTTAAATAAAAGCAGAAGGGAGGAATTTTAGTGTCCTGGCACCCCTTAGCCCTGATGCTTGGAAACCTGGCACAGTGTGTCATCCTGTCCTGCACCGTGCTTGTGTGCATGGCATACAAATCCCTGTCCCTTTAAGAGACAAGCCTGACTACTTCCACTCTCTTCAAGTGCTCATTTGAAGGGGAAACCAGATAATCACTCCTCTCTCTCTCTCTCTCTCTCTCTCTCTCTCCTCTCTCCTCTCCCTTTACCCTTCTCCCAATAAACTCCATACTCAAGTTCTGTTTACATGGTGTATTTGTCTTTTACTCACTATAGGACCCGCCAAAGTCCCACCTCGCACCATAATCATAACAAGGCATTCTCCATGTCATTGAGCTTTTGTTAAAGGCTTCCAGGACAGGATAGATTGCAACACTGATCAACCAGAAAGGCCATACAACAACAATGTTGCAAGCATGCAGATACTGACACTTATGTAAGAATTCACATGCTATTGAATTTTTAAATATTTATAGACACACATGTTGTTACATGTCAAAAGCCTAAAGAAATATATAGTCATGTATTGAAAGAGACTCCTTGTTTGTTTCCTGGCTACCTGGCAGCTCAGACTAAAAATAATCACAAGAAGCTATATTATTTAAAACACTGCTTGGCCCTTATAGGCTAACTCTTACATCTTAATTTAACCCATTTCTCGTAATCTTTCTCTTGCCATGTGGCTATGGCTTATAGGGTAAAGTTCCAAGCATCTGTTTCTGGTGGGGTTACATGGCTTCTCTTCTACTTCTTCTTTCTCCCAGCATTCAGCTTAGTTTTCCCACCTAGTTAAATTCTGCCTTGTTATAGGTCTAAAGCAGTTTCTTTATTAATCAATGGTAATCACAGTGTACAGAGAGAAATCCCACATCAGTCATGTCATTAAATACATAATATTGAGGCAATAATAAAATATTGGAGGAAGTTATGGAATGGGGAGGTGACTCAGTGGGCAAGTGTCCTTGTTCTATATGCAGGAAAGTCTGATTTGGAATCCCCAGCATCCTCATAAATGTCTAGCGTGACAATTGTTCTGTGACCCCAAAATTGAGCAATAGGGACTATTGTATTCTTGGTCTGCTATCCTAGCTAAAAAGTGAGTTTTCAGTTCCTTGAAAGACCCTGCTTCAAGACAATAAATTAAAGCAAGATAGGTGAACATACATAAAAGTTCTTTGGCATTGAATGGGAATGCACTACTGTGTATCCCTATATAGTCACAGGCACAAACCACATAGACACAAACACAGATGGTAACATATTTAAAGAGAGAGAAGATTTTAATATTTTTATATTAATTCTTCTCAACACATAATTTATTCATTTGTTATTACATATGTGAAGAAAAAATATTATAGTTAATGTATTTTAATATATGTATATTGAGTTAACAAACACATTCTTTTGTGTAAGAAGCTCATATTTACTGTTTAGCAAGCATTTCATTTAAATTATCATTATTTATATTGTTAAGAAAATATTAAATTCTCATGCTAGGCAATGGTGATACAATCCTTTAATCCCAGTACTCGGGAGACAGAGGCCGGCAGATCTCTGTGAGTTTGAGGCCAGCCTGGTCTACAACAGTTAGTTCCAGGACAGGCTCCAAAGCTATAAAGAAACCCTGTCTCGAAAAACCAAAATAAAAAGGGGGGATAAAATAAAATATTAAATTCTCAGTAAATTTCATATCATTATTTAAATAACTCATTTTTGTTATTTAGAAGATAGTAATATAATACAGAGAACAAACTTGCTTAGACAAAAACATCATATGGACATTTAATCTCTAATTTTAAAAGAGAAATGTCACAGTTCCTAAACAATATTTAGGTCAATTTAAAAGGATGAAATTCATGAGGTGCAAATGAGACTTTCATTCTTCCATTACAATATTTTCCCATGAGAAGTTCATCATCAGTTTTATTAGTTGGAAAGGAAGTGATGATTGTAGACTTAAAGTCAACTGCTAAGTGGAACAGTTCGAGTGCAACTGTAATTCCAGAAAGCAACAGAGAAGGTGGAAATGGAGAGGAGGAATCCACAAATAACCAAAGTGTTCATAGCTTAAAAAAAGACAAGTCGAACTGTAGCTATGTATCAGGCTTGGGGCAAGGAGAGGAAGAGTCAGTAGGACATAGAGATTCAGGCATATATTCCCAGAAATTGACATATGCTGTTTGGACTGGATAGGAGATTTGTAGTCAACATAATACAACACCAAAACATACAGTGGAACTCAGACACAGAGTTAGCACTCTCTGCTGCAGCGTACATTGTTCTTTTGATGATTCCATTTTTTCTTCAGAGGTTTCAGGTGATTGAAATACTGTTGTAAGAAAGTCTAGGATAATCTACATTGCTTGTAGCTCACTAATTATTTGTATCAATTATATCCATATAACTTTCAGACCACATATACAGGCTTTACTGAACATCCAGCATCTCTAGATTCTAACTATCTGATCTATAAAACTAATAATAAATTTTCCAATAGTAAAACCTTTGAAGAAACATTGTCTAAAGGAATAAGAAAGTAGAGTACAGAAACAGAAAGTAAACCATTTAATAAGTAATAATAAAACATAAAGTAGAAATTTTAGCAAAATTGACTAATTGAATTTGGTACATTTTCTTCCTGTGGGTAAAATTTTAAAAGAAAAGTATAAAATCAAATGACAAAATAATTTCAACTGTCAAGTTTTTAAAGCAGTTCAAGTGGTTTGATTT
Source organism: Bramus lutescens (assembly GCA_001685075.1). NCBI lineage: Eukaryota > Metazoa > Chordata > Mammalia > Rodentia > Cricetidae > Bramus > Bramus lutescens. The sequence continues at coordinate 198,476 of LOEQ01005349.1, forward strand.
ACAAAAGCCTCAGAAAATGCAAGCCATCCTTATTATTTATATAATGACTCTACAATGATTTGTTGTTGCTGCCTCTACTCCATGAAAGAATGAAGATCCAAGGCTGAAAAGTATGAGGTGGAAATAAAAAGTAAAACTAAAAAGTTGTTGAAGAAAATTTATAATTATGGGAGGTAGTGGATTTGGGATCTGGTTATGAATTCAGTTAGATTCTTTTTGCGGCTATTGCTCTGTATTATACAGTTTTAAGTATGCTGATGTCAATATTCAGATGTTGTCAAACAAATGCTGTAATTTCATTAAAGATAGTCATTAGAATACATGGAGATTGAATGCTATTTGAAGATTCTCCCAAATAAACTATCTTCTAACAAATATTTATCAAATCAAGACTAGTTTTTACATGTTTTCTTCAGATTCACTTCTGAAGATGCATTCTACAACCCACTTAGAAATATAAAGTTGAGTATCATAGAGTAATATCAAAGATCCTGAATAACCTATATTTCTTTCTAGTAAAAGGATAAACATTTATAAATGTTTTTATGAAGGTTTCACATCAAAGTCATCTAAGAGACCAAGAGGAAAGTTGATTAGAATATTGATCGACATCTCCTTTTTTGTGTAACAAGAAAGCAGAAGTTTAATAAACTTTACCTATGATCCTCTGTCATAATTTAAAATTTTTACTGAGTTAATAAGATTCAAAGGTTTTCTTTGGGTTTCTGTTATGGAAATTGGGTTGTCACATAGAATATGGAGCATTGAGTAAATTAATTCTTATGTAGAATAAATAATATACATTACTAATGCACAATGCTTCATAGTTCAGTTATGGCTTTCTAAGTCTGAATTTTCAGAATTTTACCTTTCTTTCTTCATGTACTTTCAAGCACTGAGTGCTAGTACATCTAAAGCTGACTTCTTGTTCTTCTTGTAAGTGTAGTTTCTGGTTTAGTACTCAAGAGCTTGAAATTTTCCTATAACTATCAACCTCACACAGCTTGAGATTTAAATCGCATGAATCACACCAGACATTTTTGAAAGTGAAGAAAATTTAAAGCTCTTTTTATCTGAGTGGTTTGTGGGAGTTTCATATTGTCCTTGAAAGAACTCTTGAAATGGCTATATTATACATGAAGGCACACAAATTAAATTTAAAACCAATATTTTAAGATATTATTAATTTTCTCTGTGTAGCGAAGCAATTCTGCATGAAAATATCAAGTTTATGTTTTGTAAAACCTTTCTCAGAATAATAAGCAGACAAAATTGACCAGCAATATGTGTAAAAGAGAGATACTAACAAATAAATGTGAAATATACATATTTCCAGAGATCCACAGAGTCATCATCTAAAAATCTTTTACCTCTGTACTGTGAAAAAAAATCTACACTTTTATCCAAAAAAAGAACTTTCTATTTTTTAACAAGAAACCTACAGTCTTTTCTAGTCCCTCTCTAGTAAGAAGAAGGAATGGTTTTCAAGGTCATTCTGTAATGTAAAATCAGACATTAATGATGTTTTCACTTCTAATTATCCTTGGAATTCTGCAAGTCTGCCCTCATCCCATATCTTCTTTGATCTCAGTAAGAAATGATGTATGTGAAATAAGCAAGAAGGCATTCTGTCGGAAAATGATATCTATCCAATGAGTTGCTTCTGATCTAGAAAGCAGTAATATTACATAAAGGAAAAAGTCCAGATTTCATGTGTTATTTAGATAGAAGCAGGTTAAACTGAATTAAAATCTAGAGAAACTAAATTATAAGTTTTATCAATTAGATATTTTGTTAAGAAATTTTTTTTTGAATTAGAGAAGTTTTGTTCAGGACTCATCTGATACCATTCTGCCTGATTCTGTCATCATATTCCAACTCTGTCACTAATATTTGGGTTAGATAGTCTATCGTCAATTAAATTACATATATTCATTATTAAACTAATTTTCTATCAAATAAAAATTTCTCAAATATGATAGAAATATTCATATATTTCCCATTCACTCAGCTTCAAAAATATTTCAGGAACAAAACACTAGATAAAGTAATTCCAAACTCCTAGGACAGAGTTTAGAAACTGTAAGAGAAACGAAAAAATATTTCATGATATGTGTCCTTATTGTATATTTGACAACATGGCCAGTCTTAAATGTTCCAAAATGGCTGCATGTGATTAGATTATTTACATAGAATGAATGATACGTCTTATTTTTTTTTCCGTGATGGAATAGATTATTTGACTGAGAGCCTAAGGGTATAGTGAGTTCATTGTTGCAGGGGAGACATGGAAGCAGCAGCGGATGCACTGCACCCTTCCCCAGCAGAAAGCAGAGAGAGGCAAGGTGTGCTCCATTTGCTGTTTCCTTTTTAATTCATCAAGGAGACTGCCCATAGAATGTTGCCACCCTTTCAGAGTAGGTCCTCTCATCTAAGGAAATGGAAGGAGGGGAGGAGGTGGTAATTTTTAATAAAGGAACAAACAAACAAACAAAAATAGTCAGGTCTCTGCTCCATTCCCAGTGATGCATAAAAACAAAGCAATAAAATAACGGTGTGGTGGTGGCAAATGCTTATAATCCCAGAATTCTACGGGTAAGGACAATCAGGAATTCAATGTCATCCTTGTCTACATAGAAAGTTGGAGGCCAGCTCCAGCTGAGTTATATGAAACCATATGATAAATGAAGCAGATAAACAAACACCCTATGCTTTCCCTGTTCTGTTCAACTAACTACTTGGGTCGTAGCATCATGTACCACTCCTGACTGAGTTCACCTTGCCTGTCATCATGATTTCAGGCACACTCTCACAGCTTTCTCTTCCCTGTGATGCTACCATAATGTCCAGTCAATCACTATCAAGAACCAGCACAAGCTTTCTCAACATCCATTCATGTATCCCAGGGTAAAGTAAGCTACTGGAGGGATAGAGGCAAACCAGAGGTAAAACCTAAACCACAAAGTGGGCCAGGTCCGGGTCCAGCTCTCTCATTACCAGCACAATATCAGCCTGCATGTTGCCATGTTCCCTGCCATGATGATGATGGGCTGAACCTGTAAGTGAGCAACCCCAACTAAATGTTTTTAATCCTAAGAGTTGTCATGGTCATGGTGTCTCTTTACAGCAATGAAAAACATTAAGACAGAAGTTGAAAACTGAAAATGGGGTATTGCTCTGATAAGCCTGACCATGCTTTTGTTTGGAGTACTTGGCCTTTAGTACTTTGGGTTAGAAAAGCAGTGGAATGCTTTAAGCTTTGTGTAATGGGGCATATGAGATGGAGCATGGAAGAAAATGGTGCTGATAATGATTGAAATCTCAGGAGTTGGCTCAAGAGTTTTCAGAAAAAAAAAATTAGTATGTTGCCTAGTAATCACTCATGATACTTGCTGAAGGAAGAGGATGCCTTTTGACAATTGTAGAAGCCCCAAAATGTGAGCCTATTTCTACCTGGACCAAAGGTCAGAGACTTGGAACTTACCTTATTCCTTTCCTTCAAGGTCATTGTGTTTCAAATGAAACAAAGGTCCCACCTAGATTTAGGTCAGAGAGCTCTGCTCTCTCAAGGTTATTATCAGCAGGTGTGGCTGATATCCAGGTGTTGTATTTCAAGAATAGAGAAGTAGAGGTGTTTCTACTTCAAGCCAAAGTCTAAGGATCCAATGAAATTCCAATTTCCTTAAGGAGATAACTTTGGTTTCCACCAAGGTAGTGGTTTGGTTACAGAATATTTTGGTCTAGGGTGTAAATAGGACTTGTTTTGTTCTAGCAACACAATGTTTAACTATGGATGAAGCCTGCAACTTTCAATTGGTATGTTCATTTCCTTGTCTCATGTTAATGCAGTTTTTTTTGTCATACTCCTACTTGTTTGGGGAAATTAAACATGGGCAAATTTCAGTACTTATTGGAATTTCCCCACATAATATACTATGTAATTCTGTTTTACTATTTCCATTTGCATTTTCATATACTTTACTATATTTTTACATCCCCACACCTCTACACTGGCAAAGGATATTTTTGCAAGGCTGGCCCCTAACAGACATTATCCTGAGATTTTCTTCTAAGGTTAAAGGGAAGTGTTTTGGATTACTTTCATTGGCAGTAGAAATCTCAAAACAGCCCAGTACAGACTTTTTCATGTGAAAAACTATATATATATATATGAGCAAGTTAAGAAAAAAAAAGATATTTGAGGAGAAGAGTACCAAAAAGTACTATTCTAATAGACTAATTTAACAGATTAAGAAATGGAATAAAGGGAGTGGTAAACTCAGGGAAAATTCCCACCTATTTAAATTTCCAATCTGTGGAAAGGAATTAAAGAAAAGTTTGGAGCTCCCTGTGGTGGTGCACACCTTTAATCCCCAAACTGGGAAGGCAGAGGCTACCAGATCTCTGAGTAAGGCCAGACTGGTCTAAAGATTAAGGGCAGCTAAATTTAGACAGAGAAAGGAATCAGAAAACTGATGAAGATGTAATTAAACAAGGGGACAATGTTCTAGCCCCAGTTAACAGCAGAACTGGGCAGCTTTGGCCACATCATTCTGGATCTCGAGTTAAGGATAGAAGAAATGGCTTATGTAGGTTGCCTTCACACTCGAGTATAGATGCTAAGGCCAGTTATGTGTCAGGGGTGTCCCTGAATGGAGGCCTAGTAGAGAGAACATTGCATGAAGCTGTGAAATTCAAGCTTTGATTCTATTGGAGAATAGAATATGTTTGAGATGACAGAGTCATGGAATACCTGCTGAGGAGAGCTGTTAACAGGTAGTGAAAACAGTCCATGAGAAAGATGTGTGTTGCAGTAAACAAAGCTGAAAAAGTTGGAGATGTGGAGAATGTTTTGACATTAGAAACGAAGATGCAGAGTTTGGAGTTTGACAGCTAATTTTCAGTCTTGCTTTGATACAATATTTCCTCATTATGCTCCCTTCCCTGTTCTTTGGAACAGTAGTGTATATATCCTGTAGCATTAGAAGCTGAAAATATGTGATCTGCATTTTTATTTTTACAGACAATTATAGCTAAAAGTTTTTTATGCATTTCAGAAGACACTTTGGAGTTTATACTTTGAAATAATTTTGAGACTGTTACAGACTGTGGACGTTTGAAGTTGAATTGAATGATTTTTTTTTGTATTATGATATGGTTATAAGCCTTTGGGGGCCAGGGAGTAGAATATGGGCGTTTGAAAGTAAAAGTTGCCCAAAGGGAGTGGCACTATTAGGAGGTATGGCCTTGTTGGAGGAAGTGTGTCACTATGGGGGTGGACTTTGAGATCTCTTTTCTTAAGTTTCACTCAGTGTAACAGTAAGTCAATGCCCTCTTGCTAAGAGTCATGATGTAGGACTCTCAGCTCCGGTACCACATCTTCCTGCACGTGGCCATCTTCCCCATTCTGATGATAATGGACCGAACTTCTGAAACTCTAAGTAAACCAACTCTAATAGATTTTTTTTAATTCACGAGAGTTACCATAGTGATGGTGTCTCTTCACAGCAATAAAAAACCTGCTAATTAAGACAATAAATGAGATAGAAAACATGACATGCAGCTGTTTATGACCATGGCTATTAACTACGAATATATTTGAGCAATTAATACAGCCAGAAACATATATATATATATATATATTATATTCATATATGTGTGCACACAAATATATTTCATGAATTCATGAACACAAGAAGATGCTCAGATCTGTACACATACACACAGATATCACATAAACAAAAATTATTTATTTCACTACAACTATGCTTTATGTGAGCTTAGCATTACTCTATCTAACCAGTATGATGTCTCATATGTTATGTGTTCATACAATATCTGCCATACAATTAAAATTGAGCTATATTGTCACTAAAACAGAGGAAACATGATTACTTTCATGTTAAGTGATAGTTTTATATACATTTAATCATACATATATTAGTCAATAACTTAATGCATTAATTTGATCATTAAAATTTTATAAGAAGGTGTTAGGGTAGTCATGTTGGTGAAACTCTGTGGGTTTAGGTTCTGTCTTTATTAGGAGAAAATCTGAGAGCAAGCTCCCTGATCCTCTGGCTCTTATATCTTTCTAGCTTTTCTTCAAACGTTCCACAAAGTTCTCTGAGCCTTAGATGAGGAATCTGTTTCCACTGGACTCCACATCTCTGCATTTTGATTGGTTATGTTTTTCTGTAGGGGTTTCCATCTGTTACAAAGAGAATTTTCTTTGATGAGAGGTGAAGACCTGAACAAGAACGACACCAATAGAGATATCAAAATGCATGAGTAAAAACCTGTGAGCTCTTAACTCTACAAAAGGACCAATAGGAAACTCATGAAATCTAGAGCAGGAGAGGTGGTCTTTGAAATGAAAGAACACACCAAATGACTGTCCATGCCTAACAAACCGCTGTGAAAACACACATATGAGTGGCAATATACAGAATGAGGAGGTTATACTTTTGAATATATATTTAAATACACATAGATGCATACATGCAATAACAATTAATAAAAATGGAGCTTGCAAATTTAAAAGGGAGGGGAAGGAGTAAGTGAATGGATTTAGAGGGAGGACAGAGAATGGAGAAATGTTGCAATTGTATTTTATTCTCAAATATAAATAATGAAACTATAAACATATCATCAGCTATGTAAAAATTATTTTAAAATATTATCTGACAGTTATATGTAGAATAGAAAGACAATAGGAGGTTATATCAACTAATAATACTTTAGTTGAGAAACCAGTTTCCAAAAATTCTTTGAAAATAATTAGGAAATAGACTAAAATACTAATGTTCAAAACCAGAATAATTTGGTTAAATGAAGTAGGATCAGTAGACCTCATGTATATAAAATTTTGACCCATAAAATAAGTTTGCTTCTAAATTCCATTTATTTATTATTGATACACTCTTCTGCATGTTTTAAATTCCTAAAAAATCTTAATTATTAATACAAATGTATAATATCTTCATTTAATTTCACATTCTTCTTCACCAAATTTGCAATAAGATTCTTTGAAAAACAAATCCTAGAAGGAATAATGAAACCTAAATTTTTCAAATATGCTCCATCTATTTATGAGACAATGTACTCATCACTTTCTCACGTGTTTCCTTGAGTCTTGGTTTTTAATCCCCTGGAACAGAAGCTTCGGTGTTCATCCAAGAATCTCTGCTTGCAGCTGTTGTTGATCCCGAGCTTTTCACTTTCAGTTCCAGCAGCCCATGCACAGCTGTGCAGTTGAAGGGATTAAAAGTGAGAATATTGTTTTGGAGGAAGTTATACACTGTTGGCAGGAAGAAAAACAGTTTCCGACCTCTTCGGAGTTCACAAACGTTAACTTCTGTCTCCTGAGGTAATCCTCCTCCCATTACATACTCCTGAACTGCTAAGATGAGCAGCATCTCACTTTTGATGTAAGAAATAAAGTATTTTTTGCCTTTAGCAATAATAAAATCTTTACAGAGAACGTTGCATCTCACAGACCGGAAGTTGCACTACAAAACGCCATGATCCAGTGCCTGTAGCACTTGAATAGACATTGGAACTAATATATAAATTTTGCTAAAGGAGAGAAAGGAAAGAACAGAAAGAAAGGTTTGCACTCTTGTTGAGTGCTTCTGTAAGTAGGGAGAAGACATTATTCAACAATCACAGCTTTCCCATGTTTGTTATTAGGCACACCAGTGTGGAAAACTGTAAGAAAACAGCAACCTGGTGTGAAGGAAAGCATGTGGGTGTCTTTGAGGATACATCTAAAACAGCAATAGAGTGCATTCTATTCAGAAAAGAGCTCTCAACTTAGGAATCTAAAATGGCTGAAAGACACTTAAGAAAATGTTCAACATCCTTAGTCA
>LOEQ01005350.1:19674-36218 GCA_001685075.1 Bramus lutescens
TCCTCTATAACTCCTAACTGAAGGGGAGCTGCTCCCAGCACCTCTCCCCTCCCAGCTCCCTCCCAGCAATCTCTGCTTCAGGCAGTCTCCTGACTTCCCCTTCACTTATCCCAGGCCTCCTGGGATTATGGGGAGAGCCATTACCTCAGGATTAAGCTTCAGTTTGATTCTCATCAAAGACTCTGGTCACCGAGTATTTGCTTAACATCAGACCTTTCAGGCCCCATCAAATTTAACAAGGCCTGACAGATTTGGGATTAAACAGAGAAACCCACACAAATCCATACTTTCACAGGAGCCCCCAGCGACTATGGCAGGACAATCAGGGTTCTAAACAAGCNTCCTCTATAACTCCTAACTGAAGGGGAGCTGCTCCCAGCACCTCTCCCCTCCCAGCTCCCTCCCAGCAATCTCTGCTTCAGGCAGTCTCCTGACTTCCCCTTCACTTATCCCAGGCCTCCTGGGATTATGGGGAGAGCCATTACCTCAGGATTAAGCTTCAGTTTGATTCTCATCAAAGACTCTGGTCACCGAGTATTTGCTTAACATCAGACCTTTCAGGCCCCATCAAATTTAACAAGGCCTGACAGATTTGGGATTAAACAGAGAAACCCACACAAATCCATACTTTCACAGGAGCCCCCAGCGACTATGGCAGGACAATCAGGGTTCTAAACAAGCAGCCTCTACGGTTAGTGCCTGCTTTGTGCCACCGTGATGACAGCCAGCTTCGGAGAGGCCAGCCCTGACCCCTGCCCAGCTCCCACGCTGGATTACATCTTTTTACTCTAGTGAGTGAAGAGGCTCAGCTCACACGTGCGCGCAATGTAGCCTTGCTGGGGGGCTGGGAAACCGGGGGATGGAACCCAGGGAACAGGTAGCCGTGCAGTGTGGAAGGAGTCCTCCCCCTCCGAGCTCCTCAGGCCATTTCTAGCTCAGCCTTATGTTGTGATCAAAGCCACTTGGCTCTCCATAGAGCTTCAAGTGGGGGTTCGCTGATCGCGTCCTCTGTGTAGCAGGCAGAGCCAGCACATCCAGGCAAATTCGTCTCAGGAACCACTTTGCTGCGCGTGTCACTGAAGAAAAAGCCCGCTTCAGTGGACAGCTTAGGAGCTACAAAGGAGGTGTCAAATCGGACTTGCTGCAGTGTGTAACGGGGTCAGCTCTGAGACACTCCGCCTCCCCATCTGTAATATGGGAGTACCGGGTGTGAATTACTTCGAAAGACGTTAGATAGAATAGCTACATATAATTTCCCAAATGAATGATGCTCAGCAACTTTTTTAGGCACACATGTGCATGGGTGCAGTGCCTGCCTAAGCCAGAAGAGGGCATCCGATCCCCTGGAGCAAGAGTTACTGGCCAGTCTGAGGGCCAGGTGGATGCTGGGAACAAACTTCTGGCCTCTGCAAGAGCATCAAGCGCTGTGTGTCACTGAGCCGTCTCTCCAGCCTTCAATTGGTTCCTTTCCTCTTTCCCTCTTAGCTGTTTCTGCGATCTGATGAATTTAGAAATTGCCCTAAAACATCTCTGCCTCGTTCTCTCGAGTTTCGTGTTTCAATCTAAGTACAAGGTACCTTTTCCCTCCTAAACTCCTAAAAGGTGCGGAACTCGATGAAAATTGCGTACAGGCCCGGTCTTTAATCCTAGCACTTGGGAGGCAGAAGCAGGCAGATCTCTGTGAGTTCAAGGCCAACCTGGTCTACAAGAGTTAGTTCCAGGAAGCTAGGGCTACCCACATAAAAACCCTGTCTCAGAAAATAAAAATAAAAAAAGAAAACGAATTACATACTACGAACTCCAAAGAAGTAGCAATTGTTGCATTTCTCGGAGGCTTGCTGCCTGATTCCTCTTAGGCTGTCTGCCCAGTTCACTTTGGCCTTGCCTGGCTGATAATTTACACCATTGCCTTTCTACCCCAAGAACCTGGCTTAGGCTCAAACTTCATCTTTAGAAATGGGGGAGTTGGCAGAGGGGGTGCCATGGAGGCTCCACTTTGACTTTTATTGTGATAACAAAGAGGAAAAAATGGCTTGTGTTTACTGAAAATTAATTTTTGGGAAATTACTTTGTCATTTGTTTTACTCTTCTTAATTAAAATTTACTTGGTGCAGAGAATACCCCATAAATTAACTCAAATGCAACAGCAAATTAATTAGCATTTAGTGACTAGACATTACTCACAGACTGGACAAATTGTTTGCAGGATATCGCCTGCATTTGATGAAGTAAGATGGGATAGGGAGGGTGGGTCTGAGTGCTAAGTGAGGGTATTTTGGAGTGGGGCTCTCCCAAGGAGTCCTGGCCCATGTTCCCCGTCACCTGCACTTATAGACACGCCTGGCATCCTGACCCAGCCCTTTGTGTCTGTCTTTCTAGAGATGTCTCTCCTTCCCTCCCTGGAAACAATTAGGAAGAAGGACACCCAGAAAGCAGGAGTGTATTGGAGACAGTCCCGCTCAGAGGCCAGCAAATGTCCGTGGCTCTTTCAGGAGGCTCCTATTAACAGAAAGGATCTCAGATTGTATGAAATCAGTGTTGAGAGGGTTCCAGTCTTAAGCTCTGTGACAGATTCTTTGTGGACCCACGAATGGGCTTCCCAGAGGAACAGACTAAAATACTGGAAGAAAGTTAAGGCAAGGCGCAAACTTGGTTGAGCTGCTTCTACTGAAATCCGACTGTATTTCTTACAAATGAGGCTAAGAGGCACTGGGTAGCGTGGTTAAGAGCCAAAATTGGTGGCTAAGATTTGACTCCTAGCACATCTTTCTGACCCCAGACCTGGAGCAAGCCATTCACCCTCTCTCAGCTTTAGTCTATTGGATACCAATAGTTCCGATTACCTGACTAAATCAGACACAGCTTGGAAGTTCCGAGAACAGAGCCCGGCATGTGTCAAGGACCCAGAGAACATTGAAGGTGGCTGAGTGTGCAGCTCCCGAGTCAAATGCTGGGCCTTGAAGCACAGCCTGGCCACTTACTAGTATCAGAACTTCTCGGTGCCTCAGTTTCCTCATTGGCAGAGTAGAGACAGAAAGAGGTTCTTGCTTCTAGAAGTATATATGGTCCCCATAGGGAGTGGCACTATTAGGAGGCGCGGCCTTGTTGGAGGAAGTGTGTCACTGTGGGGGTGGGCTCTGAGGTCTCTTTGGCTCAAGCTTCCCTCAGTGTAACTGTCAGTTGATTCCTGTTGCCTACAAGATGTAGCATTTTCAGCTCCAGCACCACATCTGCCTGCACGCCACCGCCATGTTCCCCTTCATGATCACAATGGACCGAACCTCTGAAACTGTAAGTGAGCCACCTCAATTGAATGTTTTCTTTCTAAGAGTTGCTGTAGTCATGGTGTCTCTTCACACAACGTTCACTAGTACAATGCTTGGGAAAGTTCAGGAAAATAGATGCTCAACTCTTCTTTCTCAAAGATTTATTCATTACACATGCATGCACACATGCATGTGTGTGTGTGTGTGTTGTGTGTCCCATGTATGTGTGGGTACCTAAGTGGACCAGAAGAAGGTGTTGGATCCCCTGGATATTGGTACCCAGCCCCAGAGCAGCAGAACCCAAGTCTGTTGACTTAAACATGTACCGCCTCTCCTTTTAAGTTAATGTAGGATGGTTTTTCATAGTAACAGAAAACCAATACATCCATCCTGGCTCCACCCAAATAGTCTGACACCATGCTGCCGCCACACCTATAAGGCCTAACTCATCCAAACCTCCGCTAGCCATTGATTGTTCTAGAAATAGGTATATGAAGCAATTTCTATAAAATAGGCATAAGGAGAAGGCAGTCAGGGGGGCCTGGAAAAGCTACCTCTCTCCCTGGAGAAGGCTCTTTTGTTCCCATTATCTGCATGTTGCCCAGACCTGTTAAGCTTTCAGACAAGACCAAAGACCAAAGACGGTGCTTATACCCATGTTGGTAGAACACAGAAAGGATCTGGACCCCTCGGACTACCCTTGAGGCCCCAAGCCTACCAACTTTGCAGCCTGCTGTACCTTTAGATCTTTAGTTATGCGAAGGCATAAGTCTCCCTGTGGTTCAACTGGCTGGATTCTGGGTTTCTATTCTTTGCTGCAAAAGCATCCTGTGGAATCATAGGCTAATAATACTATACATCACTAACATTAAACATGCTTGGCATTCCCCAATACACTTCCCATTTATTATTTCATTTGATTTCCAAACCAACACTACCAGAAAGGTCTCCTCTCTACCCTCATTTCAGAAGTGGAGAAGTGAAGACTCATGGGCACTGGTGGCTTGCCAGCGCCATTCAGCTGGACAGTGAGAAGCTAGTCTCTCCATGCACACATGGCTCAGCTGAGACCCTTAGTATTGACTACTTCCTGCTCTGACAAGGATGTAGTGCTCTAACATTTTTGTAAGATATGTTCTGGGATGAGCTGGAATAGATTCTGATCAAGGGCAAACAGGTCCAGCAAGGGTTTCCTGCATGGCTCCAGAGGCATCCAGACAGGCTAGCTTGAAGCTTGTGGCTTTTCTTTCATAAGACTCTAATACAGGTCATCAGAAATTGGAGAGACTGGGAGCTGAGGATGTAGCTCGGTTGATAGAGTACTAGCATACATGAAGCCCCAGTGCAGTCAAAATTGGGCATATTGAAAGGGAGAGGCAGCAAGATCAGAAGTTCAAGGTCACCCTTGCCTACATAGCAAGTTTGAGGTCAGTCTGGTCTTCAGGAGACCCTGTTTAAAAATAAAAAGAGGGATGAGATGAGACAAGATGAGACTCTGGTGCTATCAGGAGGGCAGATGGAGGCTGAACCTTTGTGTCTCAAGCAGTGGCCCATTGTCCCCATGAAGAAACAGAGCAGCCCACAGGCACCTATAGACTGTTGAGAAGCTGACCTACGGTTTCAACCTCAGCCTTCATGCTTGCATTCTCTCCCAGCTTTGTTCTAGAGAAGATAGATGTCAAGTCTAGGAGGAGAAGAACAGACAGTGAGGAAGAAAGAGCCAAACTCCAGCTCTGAGAGAAGCTGAGGGTACTGTGGGTGCAGAGCTGGGGTTATCATGGTGCCATCATTGTCTAGGGCCTGACTGTGTGAGAGGGGACGGATGGCAGAGGCCTGAACATATGCATAGCTATGAAGAAACATATCCAAAGAGCCAAGAACAGACTGAAGCCAGAAAGTAGCCTGCAACCATCTATGGGTTTGATATCAGGCTATCTGCCATGAGAGGCATGTTCCAAGACAGAATAAAACCAGAAGAGATACAGGGGACAAGATGAGCCATTGCAACCCTGAATCTTTCCTTCCTCTAGTTCTGAAAGAGGCTGTGCACACTTCTAAAAGTTTTAAAATAAGACATATTAAAGCACTGAGATAATTAGTGCCATCACTCCAGAGAGGGACGGGTGATGTGTAGTTCATGGCTGGAATCAAGAGCTGTCTTGGAATGCAAACAACATCCGCTTGAGAGTTAGACAGCAGACCCACAGGATACGAGGAAAGAGGGCCATATGATGAGAGCCTTGTAGTGGCCACCTCAGGCACCCAGAGGCTAGAAACAGGAAACTGAGACCTACCACCATCCTTCCCTTCTGTGCTGATGTAGCCTGGGAAGTTAAGGTTACAAGCACACGTATGTATAACTAGAGTTTGCAATCTGAAATCTTTCAGAGACAATTACAGGGAGAAGAGTAAAAGACCAAAGTGAGAAATAACACACTGTGGGTACCAGCCACTTTGGGAGGAGGGTCACGATTGCTATTATCAAACAATTACAGGAAGTGTGTGTGAGATCTCCCAAGGTCCAAGATCACGGGATGGATTGCTTCCAACATCGCCCTTGGTAATTCTTTATTTCAAGGAAGAGCAGAGAGCATGGGCTTTGAGGTTGGATGTGGTCCTGGCACTTCTATTCCTGTGAACATGAACTTAAATACAATTAAATTGCATTTTTGGAGAATTGTGCTCAGGTGCAGTAAGAGGGGATGTGTGGAGGGCTTGTTCCCAAAGAGACCACTTTGAAAAGGCTAACATGGTTGGTCCATCAACAATAATGTGCTGTGCACAGGGCATGTTTGCTGAGAGGAGACATCTCGTGAAAAGTGTTGTCAGCATAATCAGAAGCATTTTAAAACTCCAAAGCCCAAGAGGAAGAATCCTCCCTCCCTCCTCTACCACAGAGCCTTTCCAAAGCAGGGCATCACATTTGACTCTTTCTGTATAGCAAAAACTCTTTGAAATGCTTCAGACATGGAGAGCTTGACCTTCTGAGATGAGTTCTGGGCGAATAGCATTATTGATGTCAATGAAAGAAATCAACATTGTCTCTACTTCTGGCTGTGACTCCTGCTTTCCACAGTCTAGGAGATACTGCAATTCTCAGTGGCACACTTGGGCTCTGAGCTTCCAGCTCACAGCAGACATGGCAGCAACTTCAAGCCTTAGCCAGACACCTGTTGCATGAGAGATAGTATTATTTTCATTGAATTACACATAACCCCTGCACAAGGCCCTTACAGGAGAAACCATAAGGAGGAAACCCATGGTGTCCCAGGTTGCCTCGGAAGCTGTGGAGCAGATCAAAGTGAACACTAGTTTTCTCAGATGCCGGTGCCTACATGTTTCCTCAGGACCACCCATCATCTCACTTCACCTCCCTGTTTCAGAATGTATTGTTTCATCTCACAGCCTTTAAAAGAGCTGTCAGCACAAATGCCAAGGCATCCTAGACTCTCCCCATCACTCTGAATTCATAGCTAAGATTAACAAGAGCTTTCTTTCTGTTCAGTTTCCATTCTAGAACGAATCTTCCCCGTTATCTAATTTTAACTCTTCAATAATCCTCCCATTAGAATCATGACACCTCTGATCTTTTCAGTATTTCTACTGCCAAAGCATAACTGTGCCATGTATCGCTGTGGACAGCCTGACTTTGCTTTCAAAAATGCGAATGCCAGAGATGGGGAGATGACTCAGTGGGTAAAGAACTTGCTGTGCTGGTACGAGGACTCAAGTTCCGATTCCCAACATCCAAGTGAGGAGCCAGGTGACGAAGCATCCCTGCAAGCCTGGCACTGCAGGTAGAGGCAGGGACAGGCCAACCAGTCCCACTAATCTGTGAGCAGTGGGTTTGGTGAGAGACCTTATCTCAAAAACGAAAAGAAAAAAACATCAGTGGGAAATATCCAGCCTTGACCTCCGGCCTTCACAGGCATGTGCACCCTCAAATACACAGATATATGATTTCAAATAATACACACACACACACACACACACACACACACGTCCATGATAAACTCTCTTCTGTTTTTCTTCCATCTACAAAAATATTTTTGCCTTGTAAGGGTCTTTCCTATGGGTATAGATAGTCCCATCCAAAACGTCATGTTAATCTTTGCTCTAAACTTCTCAACACAGGACAATGCTACTTCTTCAGTGTAGAAGTTATACCACGTTTCAGTAATCGCCCAGGGTCCTCAACTAATCTGTCTCAGCATTCTAGATTCATACCACATAGCAATGCCCAGATCTCTCCATATAACAAAAAGACTCTACTTTCTGTCAAAATACAATCTAACAGTTACCCTTTGGCCCACTAACACTACTTCTAATAATCTACCCCAAGGAAATCATTGAAACATAGACAAAGATACACATGACACTCACTGCGTATTATATATAATAACCTCAAATTGGAAAGCATCTCAGTCTTAACAATGAAGATAGTTAAATAAATTATAGTGCATAACTACAATGGGATATTATGAAGCCTTTAAGGATCATGTTTTCAAAAGATATTTAAAGACAGAAAATGCTCATGATAATCTATAGAATTAGAACTAAAGGGAATAAAAAAACACTTTCACAAATATGAAGGATTGCTGAGCAGGAGTTAAGTTGTTTTGTGTGGTCACACTGGGGAGACATGGGTAGCATCAATAAGAGAAAGCTACCTAGAAACATGTTTTGGGTGAACATAAGCCAAATTTCCAAACAGTTGGCATGGCCCAAGCCATAAGTGATTTTTGGAGTAGCTAATAAACAGGATGAGTTGGAAAGGATGGAAGGAAGAAGTTTACAAAAAAGAGGGGCAAGCCCAGAACCTGGAGGCCTAATCGACATATTTAGAGAAGACTGATGTAGCTAAGTGCTCCCTAGACCCTGTTGTATTAGCCCGTGGCTGGCTTTCACCAAACCAGGTAGGGTAGCATCTGTCTTATTCTCAAGGCTTTCAGTTAAAGGGTTCTTTTCTCTTTCTTAGAATTCTATCTGGTCTAGGTAACTTCATGGCCTGACATTCCTACCTTAACCATGTGGAGGCCGGGTCTACTTCCAGAGTAGGGAGCTGTGGTCTGTGTTAAAGAGGCTAGGGACAGGTGGAGGGACAGGACAGGCTGTGGCCATACCTTATTGCTTCATTAGCTGTCATTCAGAACTGTCTTGTGTTATTTTACTGGGTTTATGGGGGGTTGGAAAATGCTAGGCAGTAAGGTAACTTCAGTCAATGATGGGTCACTGGAAAAGGGCAGGAATGTTGCCTTGGAAAAAAAGGCAAAAAGAGGAGAATTTCAAGACAGATATTTGAAAGGTCTAAGTACTTCCTAGCCCTGCAATCTTTGTTTTAGATTCATGTTCAGTTCCTGGGTCTTTTTTTTACAAATGTCTGTTCTGGAGGCTGCCCATTCTAAGCTTGTATTCCTCCTCTTGTGTTGGGGACATCATTATCTACTCAGGAAATCGTTTATGGCTTTGGGCAATGGTAACCTTTAGAAAATTCATCTTCTATCTAAATGTGTTTCTAGGTAGGACACAGCCTTGATTAGATACGATGAAAATACCACTTCACCCTGAGGTCTCCCTTCCCAAACTACCATAGGCCTCCCTAACCATGGGAAACTGTCACTGAGGCATGGCTGCAATCCTAATACTTGGAAGGTGGAGGCAGGAGGTATTGATTTTAAGGTCAGATTGAGCCACAAAGATAGTTCCAAACCAGCCTGGCCAACAAGGTGAAGCATGATTTCAATACACACTCACACACATACATGAGGAGGAAGGGGGCTGGGAAGGTGGCTCAGCATGTCAAGTGTTTGCCATGTGAGCTTCAACAGCATCCATAATCCCAGTGCTGGGGATGGGCGGAGGTTTACATGAAAGGGGTAGCAAGACAGGTGGATTCTGGTAGCACACTGGCCAATAAATCTAGCCAATCAGTGAGCTCCAGTTTCAGTGAAGGGATATTATCTCAAAAACTTAAATGGAAAGCCATAAAGGAAGAAGATGCCTGACCTAGACCTCTGGTCTCCACAGTTAGGCACACACATGAATGCATATACCACACACAAGAGAGGCAAGGAAAGGGAATAGGAACATACATACTAACTAAGGAAATAAGAATGAATAAGGTGTAACTTTTGATAATTCTAATGTACCAACATTTTTAACTAAGACCAGACAGCAAACTCAGTGGCCACTGAATTAGAGTACATGGGAAATTTCATTTCTGTTATCAAATTTTTCTACAAATCAAGAATTATTTTAAAATCAAAAGTTTATTTAAGAATATAGACAAATGTTCTGGAGAGGTGACTCATGTGTTGCTCTTGCAAAGGACCCGGGGTTCAATTCCTAGAACTCACATGGATGATTTCCAGAACCTACCTGGTGGCTCACAACCACCTATAACCCCATTTGCAGGAGATCCAACAGGCACACACATGGTGTACATACATGCATACAGGAAAAGCATAAAAGTCATGGATCTTTTAGAATCTTTAAAAGAATGTATTCTAAGTGTGATATATGTAAACTTTTTACTAAGTAAATATCTCAAAAGATGAAATAAAATAGCATTGAACCATTCATCAAGCCTGAGCCTATATGGCCTTCAAGTATGACCTTATTCCTTTCCCAGAAACTTTCTGGGAATCATAAAAGCAAGGCTAGCCTTTTGTTAGTAGTTTAAAAAAAGCCATCTTACCCTGCAACCTTTGTGACCTAGGCTTTGCTTCATCCTCTGAGATCCCACCTGGTACATAGGAACCACTCCGTGACCTCAATCAGGATCATCAGCCATCCGTAAGATGGCCTTCATAAGCACAGTTACAGTCTATGTGGTCATCATAAAGCTACCCATGGCGACTTTAGGACACTTCCTTGTGACTCTTGTTCAGGAGGCCTTGGCTTGTGCTCTCAGCTATGTCTACCTTCCCTATACTTTCTTCTTAAAACCTACACTAAAAATGTCTTTTAATAAACCCTAACTCTGCTACAGAAAAAGTTTATTTAAAAACAAAAATGTCTAAAGGAAAAAAACTAGAGAGACTGGGACTGTGTGAGCCCTTTGTAGAAGCTGGCGAAGGGAAATAGATTGGATGGATACAGCATTAAGAAACCAAGAACAAAGTGCTTGGCTGGGAGAATCAGGGAGCCAGTTTCATCCTGAGCCTGGAGTTGGGGCCTGGTTCCTGCCAGCGATGCCCCTGCTTCCCCAGGCTTCCAGATCCACAGGCAATTGTCTTCCCTGTTGGGAGCAGAGCAAGCAGGGCCCAAGATCAAAAAGCTTTGTGTTAAGCAAGACAAAGGCCATGTGTGCTGCCTGCCTGCCACTCAAACACCCGTGTCACTTTCTATTCGCTCACCCAGAATAAAGCCGTTCTCTTATTTCAAGTCAATAGCTCATACACCTTCCAACAAAGAAAACAGAATGTACTGGAGTTGGAGAGTCAGGGTGCCAGGCCACGAAGCATCATCTAGAGCGCTAGTGGGTACTTCTTCCTTCCTTAATCACAAATTTGTGTTTCTTGGGAACAGAAAGCCTGAAGCCCAGCAAGGTGGCTGAATGGCATTCTGTCATCAGGAGGAAAAGAGGTCCCGTGTGATGAAAGAGGGAAGAGAGACTGAGATATACCCTCTCTCCAGCAATCAGAAAGCAGAATTTCAGGAGCTCAGGCTCTCTTGTAAATCTACCACTTGGGAGGTTGAGGCAAGAGGATCATTTTTAAAACCAGACAGTAAGGCTAGAGAGAGCATTTAGCTGGTAAAGTTCTTGTCTAACAAGCATGGGGACCTGAGCTTGATCTCCAGGAGTCATGTAAAAAAGCTGGGCCGGGTGGTTTTCGCTTGTAATCCCAGTGCTGGGGAGGTAGAGACAGGTGGACCCCTGGGGCTCGCTGGCCAGCCAGCCTAGTCTAATTGGTGAGTTCCAGGCCAAGTAAGAAAACCTTGTCAAAAAAAAGAAAGAAAGAAAAAAGAAAAGAACGAAAAATATTTTTGTGTGTGTATGAACTGTGTCTGAAGAAAGATATCCAAGATTGTGCATGCCCACACATGTGTATATATACCCACATATACACAAACATATGTGTACACACGTCCACATAGATCAGCAGTGAATGCCTGTCCACAGGGAGGAAAAAAATAAGAACAAATGTGCAAAGCATTGCATTTTTGTGGCATAGACATTAGGAGCCTATGGTTGGTGGGTCTAGCCCTGCGCCCTGCCCTGCCTTCCCTGCCCTGCTCTGTAATTTGACAGGCCCTGGGCTGACCTCCACCCCTGAACTTAACCCTGGCGTGGGCTCTCTGAAAATGGCTGGCACTTAGAGCCCGGAGCATGCCCTCCAACAGAGCCTACTCACCCCCTCCTCACCCAGTTGCTCACATCCCAAGGAAAAGAAGCAGGGAAAAGTTTGGGGGTCTTATGATTAAAAAATTGGCGGGGCGATGTCTCATGCATGCATCTGTTATGCTAAAATAACCATCCTTTCTAACCAGGCCCACCTGCTGTCTTTTTCAATTTTAAGTATTTCTAAGTAGCAATCAAATCAGTATAATTTGTTCTTTATCTCGGCAAAACCATTGTGAAAGAAAAATGTGACCATTATGTTCCATCAGGGAAATACAAGCCCTTTATCTGCAGCCTTCTCTATATTCTGTCGGGTCTCGTAGTTGTCATTATGCCAGTTGTATTTAATGTTGTAAAATGAACAGAGCTTTCTTTAATCACTACAGCCTTCTTTCCCCTAAATGCTTTTTTCCAAGGTTATGGTTTTCAGAGATAAATACATAAATACCAATGTTATGAATACGTTAAGGGTATCCCAGAGACAGCTTTCAGGATTTGTAGCAAGAACCCGCTGTCATCGGAGTTACACAATAGCTGGCTGATGTTTGGAGTATGAAGTTACTGGGTATCAGGCAAAGGCCTGGTACCCCACATGGAGGCTATTTTGAGCCGATCACAATAGGCCACTCAGCAAATGCTGACTTTAGAAATCTGGCATCAGGATCTTCATGGCTAATGACCAAAGCCAGTGAGTTCAGAGCTGTGGGTGCCCTCTGTTCACAGAGGGAGGGCTGTGGAGAGGGAAGTTGACCTGTAGGCTTCCAGACTCTACCTGCATAGGGCTCCCAACTTGCCCATGTGGTTCCAAAGGCAAGAGTGAGGACTGAGGCTATCTGCTCCTTTACGTCTAAGAGCGACCACCCACTTCAGTTCACTCCGTTTGAAAAATAAGAATGAGGCCACAAGAGGTCAGATGATTTTCCCAGCAGATGTGTCCAGCTTCTGGCAGAGCTGGACTAGAACCCAAGTCCACTACAAATATATTTTCATATTGTTGCCAAGCAGAGTACCACAGCTCTCTAGCAAACATACTGGGGGGTGACTCTGAGGTTATAGGAATTCTCCACTTAGTCACTCAGACATCTCTTCAGAAAACACTTACTCTTTGTGAGGTGCTGAGAATAATAATACTGACTATTAATAGATAATATTTTTGAGTGCCTGCCACCATTCTAAGCACTAGGTGAAAATTAATGTATTTTGCTTCCCAGTAACCCTAGGGGCAGGTGCTATGGTGACTGTCATTTTATAGACAATAGCGGCCAGGCACAGAGAGGGTGAGTGTTCTGCCCAAGGGCCCACACTGAAGATTCCCATCCAACAGCAGGTGTCCAGAGTCAGCACTCCAGATCCCTACACAGGGACAATTTCCCCAAATCACCGCAAGTGTTGAATGGAGGCGTGTTGAATTAAGCATCGTATCCTGCCCCTGAGAAACTCATGATGCAAAGGGAAACCGTTTATGTAAACAAAGAAAACTCAAGATATGATACAATGCATCTCAAGAGAAAGTGCCAGTGGGGGTGCAGAGGAGGAGGAAGGGCGTGATGGTGACTAAGCAGGAGTCTATGGAGGGTCTCTGCAGGGTGGAGACTGAAGAGAAGGTCTGGGGACTCCTTCGCAGTCAGCCATCCAGCTGGGTCGCTAATGACCTCAAGGCTGTGCCAATCCCGCCTCTCGGGCTCAGAAAATGCTACAGCACCCACACATGGATCCTGAACTTCCAGGAAGTTCTCCTTCCAATGGTGGACGCTGTGCTACTTTGCCTCCCCTTCCTGTCCCCCTAGGTCTCTTGTCACCCAGGCTGCCCTCCAACTCATAGTAGAGCTAAAGGTGACCTTGAACTTCTGATCCTGGGGATGCCTGCAGGGAAGGCAAACTAAACCCTGACCTGTACCCAAGCCCTTGTTCAACAAAAATACCCTTGGAATAGTTTGGTGACATCTGTGGAAATTCTGGCTTTTTTATGATCGCCAAGACTTTGGTAACTGGAAATGAACTTGAACCTAGTTTCCTACATTGCTAGTTTGTTTCGGCGCTGGGAGTGGAATCCAGATCCAGGCACCAACTAGGCAAACAGTCCGCCACTGTCCTACATCCCCAGCCTTCACAGTGTGGGTCTAAGCTTCCTTCTCATGGGTTTCTCTCCCCTGTGTTTAATGTCCTCACAAAGGAACACAATTATACAGAAAATCCGGGCTTGAGCGCAAAGGGCGTCAACCAGCATTGCTGGTTCTCTGTAACCTTGGGGGACTGACTGAAGCTCTCCTAGCCTCAGTTTCGTTGTCTGTAAAAGGGGCGTAGTAGTAACCAAGCGCAGAATGAAGAAAGACAACACAGCTCACAATGATGCCAGGGGCTCCTCCCTTCTACTCTTCTTTCCTCAGGCTAAGCAGAGCCCCCGTCTATCCCATTTGTCTGATTGATGTGACTTAGGTGTGACATAACCATTGTCCTGAGTTTTTCTCTTTCGGTTGTGGATGCTGTGAACAGAGCATGATACATTCCCATCGTTAGAAGTCACAGCCTGAAGGCCAAGTGCTTTGAGCTTTGTCTGCTTGGCCTCACCTCAGTCACCTTAGACTGGTCATTTAATGTCTCTGACATTCGCATTCTTTACTTATAGTACAGGGATTGTGCCGGGGTGGGGGAATAAAGAGAAAAATAATGCATACGGAATAGAGTCCAAGCTGGGCATGACAGTAAGTGACCGTAATCCCAGAACCAAGGAGGTTGAGGCAGAAGGATCGCAAGTTCCAGGCTAACCTGGACTACATAGTGAGACCTTGTTTTAAATAAACAGGGGCCAGTAAGATGACTCAGCAGGTAGAGGTACTGCTTGGGCACAGGCCTGATAACCTGAATTGAATTAGGTGCTTTGAGGGACCTTCTCACAACCCAGTCTTTCTTCTTAGGTCCCAGCAAACTCAAAGAGAAGCCTGGCTATAGGAACCCCACATCTCACACTCAGAGGGTAACCTGGCTATAGGAACCCCACATCACATACTTAGAGGGAAGCCTGGCTATAGGAACCCCTCATCTCATACTGAGAGAGAAGCCTGGGCACAGAAACTCTGTATCTCATACTCAGGGGGAGACCTGGCTATAGGAACCCCTCATCTCACCAGAGGGAGCTCTCACAGAACACAGCTCAGAGACACCTCAACTGCAGAGGATCCTAGATGACCTAGAAACCCCTCACTAAAGTATCCACATGCACCCACCTTCCTGCGGCCCCATCTGTGCCCACACACTTTTGATCCTTGGCTTTCTCAAGGCAGAGCCTTACTCTGGAACCCGTCTTCGAGACCATGCCTCAGAATCGTCCACTCTTCCTACAGATGGGGCTGTGCAGTGTTTACAGAGGGATGCCTGTTTTTAAAGCTTGTTCTGTTCCAGTCCTGCTTGCTGAACAGGATAACAAATGGCACTTTATGTGACAGAGACACAGGGATCTCCCCAGGAACTGTTAATCAGGGTTCATTTCACAACCTCAGCTGGTGCCACAGACACTTTGTAGGTGCAATGTCGGAGAGGGAGATGAAACACTGTGTGGGGCTGAAAGGGGAGCCTTCTAATTAGGACGGTTCTTGGGCTAGCGGGGAACAATGCAGTCTAGTGAAGAAAGAAAGCTTGTCTTTGCCGTAAGTCCGCCGTGGGCCAGTTACCAGGCCAGATGCCACACTGAGTACCACACCGACACTGTTAATTTGATTTCGGTCCCATTTTAAAGAAGGGAATTGGGAACTGAAATGATGGCTCAGTAGGTTAAGTGCTTGCTGCGCAAGCGTGAGATTGGGATTTTGATTCCCACAAAACAGTTTGAAATTGGTTTTAGCCAGTGTAGAACTTGCCTCTAAGTACTCCTACAGCCATACAGCAAGAGGAGTTAGGAGGATCCACAGAAACTCACAGGCCAGTTAGACTAGAATACCAAGAGGCAAAAGTTGGGAAACTCTGTTTTAGGCAATGACAAGCACCAAAAGTTGTCCTCTGACATCTACAGGCAGGCCATGGAATGTGCATATCATCAATCACATACACAAGCATGTACACATATATGTAGGGTAAAAGGGTCAGCCAAAGAAACTCACCCTGACACTGAAACCAGAGCCAGTGAGACACACTTTGGCCCTGAAACCAGAGTCGAAGAAACACACTCTGCCCCTGACCAACTGAGCACGAAACCAACCAATCCCTGAGCAGGAAAACCAACCAATCCCTAAACATGAAACCAACCAATCCTTGAGCCTGAAATCTAGCCAATCTCTGAGCTTGTCCGAGCTCAGTGATTGAAATCTGACCAATTCCCACCCTGAAAATCATCTCCCTGGAAAACCTCCACTCCTAGGAAGCCCTCTATAAACCCTGTGACTGTTCAGTAGGCAGCCATCCTTCTCCACCCTGGCAGAGGTAGCCACTTCCCTGGATTCCTCTGTCCCTTTCACTGGAGCAGAGCAGACTCTCTGCTGGGAAACTCCCTAGTGCAGGGTAGCAGAGAAGGAACTGACAGCTCTGCTGGGAAATTCCCTTAGCCGAGTGGAGCAGAAGTAACAACTTTCCCCCGAGCCTGAGCAGACTGCTATGTTTCTGCAGGGGTTTCCCCCTTAGTGGGAGTGAAGCAGAGACCTAAGAAATGAACATCTCTGCCGGGAAACTCCCTTAGGGGAGTGGGACAGAGCTCAGCTGTAACCCCTCTCTTTCTCTTGGAGAGGGGCAGAATTGCCACATCCTGCAGGAGGCCATCCCCCATCAGAACCCAGCTTTAGGTACAGCCTGACTTCCCGACAGTCAGGATACCTTTCTCTTCAGAGCTGTAACTATCCAGGATACCTTTCCTTCACAGCTGTATGTATAGCCTGACTTCTGGGAGTCAGGGTGCCTTTCCCTCCAGAGCCATAACAGTTGTAATAAACTCTCTCTCTCTCTCTCTC
>LOEQ01005350.1:36263-57109 GCA_001685075.1 Bramus lutescens
CACACACACACACACAGAGATTTTTTTAATAAAAGGCAACTGGAGCATGATGTACCATGCCTAACTAACAACCCCAAAGTAGTCATAGTCACCAGATTCTCCCTTTTAAAAAGTGATGTATTTATGTGCATCAGTGTTTGCCTACATGTATGTGTGTGTACTGTGTACATGGTTGGTATCTGAGGGGGCCAGAAGAGGGCATCAAATCCCCTGGAACTGAAGTTACACACAGTTGTGAGATACCACGTGGGTACTGGGAAAGAGCCTGGGTCCTCTGCAAGAGCAGCTGATGCTCTTAACGGCTGAACCATCTCCCCAGCTCCTAAAGTCTCCTCTTTTATCTATAGTGGCAGCAACATTAACCAAAACAGCCAAGTTAATCCATCTACTATGGAATGCTGGCATTAGTAATGGTAAGAGGAAGGGTTTCAATTCTTGGGCAGTTTAATCCTCAGGTGCTGATTAAATGAAATAGAGTCCCCATTCCAGAGCTGAGTGCCCTTTTTCCTAGACACCAAGAGAATAAAGTTGGGCCCAGTGGACCAAAGAAGTTGGGGAAAGCTGAGAAAGGAGCACAGGGCATGGAGTGTTGAGCAGAGGGTCTCATTCCCTTTTGTCCCCTCATCCTGTACCACCTTGCTTCTGCTGGTAATGCTAGACAATGAAATTAAATATAAAAATAGGGAAGTCTCACATAGAGAAAGATTAATGGTCAAACGCTTTCCTAACAATACACCTGGTTCAATTAAAAATGGAAAGTCAGGCATGGTGGCTTACCTCTGTAATCTCAGAACTCAGGAGGCTGAGGCAGGAAAAGCACCATGAGTTTGAAGCCAGCCTGGGCTACATAGTGAGTTCTAGGTCAGCCTGGGCTAATCTAGTGAAATCCTACCTCAAAACAAACAACCCATAAATATTCTCTTATCTAGAGGGTACAAATAATTTAGAGTTCATGTTTTACAACTTTGTAAATGATAGCACTGGGTATTTATTAGACTATAATAATAATTCATTTTAAATTTTTATTTATATGAACATACTAGCAAGCATTCATGTAAGATTATATAAATTATGACAGTTAAATCCTATTATTTTAATATTATAAAAATAACAGTTATTTTGTACCAACAAAACTATTGGGGCTTTTGTATTTGAACATACTACAGAATCATAATGCAGGAACACCCCAAACCAGCATTATAATTGTAAATTATGTTCTCATTCTATGCCACCTATTCTATTCCACAACATTAACCAGTGTGTGTGTGTGTGTGTGTGTGTGTGTATGCTCACTCAAGTGTGCGTGAATATTCATGGGAATATGAGCATGTGTGGGTCATGTGTGTGTAGGTATACATGCACATGTGTCTCAAGGCTAAAGGGGTCAATGTCAGGTACATCCTTTACTTATTTATTCAGTTAGAGACCTTATTTATAGAGATGTGGGCTCTAACTGAACCCAGAACTCACTGATTGAATAGAGTCAGCAAGCCCTAGGGATCCTTCCAACTTCTGCATCATCAGCATTACAGGTGCACATTGGTTTGCTCAGCCTTTCATGTAGGCACTGGAGATTCAAACTCAGGTTCTCATGTTTTACCAACTGAGCCATCTCCCAGTCCACAACTGGAACATTTGTTTTTATCTGCTCAGCGTTTCAGAAGCATGAAACAGGAATTATGCATGCCCACTCAACAGATAAGGAGGTTGAGTCTTTGGTGCAGGTATAGCTCAGTGGTAGAGTACACACACAGCATATACACAGCCCTGGGTTCCATTAAAAAAAAAAACATTTGTTACATGATCCTTTGGAAGTGTCTGAGCAAGGACTTGAGCTGATGATACCGCGCTGCAAGTTTTGTCCTGTTTCCTCTCTTTTCCTGTGTCTCTGTTGGGGCTTTCCTCTCATACATGAAGCAGCTCTCTGAGCGTCCATGCATTGACTCCTGCCAGTCACCTCCTTTCCTTCAATCAAAAACTCATCCAGGGAGGGAAGGAGGATGAAGAAGAAAATATTATTGTTATTGTTATTTTGCCCTTGTTTTCAAATAAGGGTCACATTGGTATCTGCATTCAGTACACCTCCCTGTACAATATGCAGTCATTACTCCAAAAAGGGAAGCTAAGGCCCAGAGAATTGACATCATCTGCACCTGCCTCTTGTCACTAAAGTAAACTGTGTGAATTGTTATATTCTAGGCACCCAGGTCCCTTGGGTCACACACACCTCAGTCATCCCCAGCTTCTGTGCTGTGACTGCTTCTCCTCTTCCTGCCCATCAAAGCCAATCCTCAGCGCTCTCACACTGAGAAGAGATGTGCTAGCCATACAAAAATGTCGGTGATGGCTTCAGATCTTTCTTCCTCCCAAGAGAAGCTAGAGCCATATAGAGGAAAGGGAGCCTTACCCCCAAGCTTTTGTTCCTGTGAGGGATTCGGACCACACTAGCCTTGCATATGGGAAATCCTGGGTTCCATCCCCAGGAAATACAAACACACACATATGTACACACACACACACACACACACACACACACACACACACACAGACAGGAAGAAGTAAAACCATGCTCACAGCTTGAGTCTCCAGTTCAGAAAATATGGTGCTATTTATATTTTGTTTGTGATCTAGCAAATAAAGCTTGCCTGAAGATTAGAGTGCAGAGCTAGCCACTAGTTAGCCACAGAGGCCAGGCAGTGGTGGCACACACTTTAATCCCAGCACTGGGGAAACAGGCTGATGGATTTCTGTGAGCTCAAGACCACCCTGAGCTACATGAAATTGATCCAGTGTAAAAGAAAAACAGAGTCAGGTGGTGGTGGCTCACACCTTTAATCCCAGTGCTAAGGAGGTGGAGACAGGAAGGGATATGGCTGGGTGGAGAGAGGAATATAAGGTGGGAGGAGACAGGAACTGACCCCATTCAGTCTGAGCTTTCAAAGAGACAGCATTTAGTCTAAGGAATCTTAGGGACAGGATTCCTCCTTTGGTCTGGGTGTTCAGTAAAGGTAAGAACTAGTGTCTGGCTACTCAGCACTAACCCCTGTATCTGACTCATGGTTTTTATTATTAAGACCAATTAGAATTCACGCTACACCAGTGTGTTTCACAAGAGCCACCCAGGAAGGAAAGATGCAAGCATTCGTCATAATGCTTTAACCTGAAAGGTCTTACCTAGAAAAGAGTTCACCCATGAAAGCTGCAGTGCCTGCTGAGGATGGGATGCCTTCAGGTAGAACCTTGGAGAAAACTTGAGGGAAAGGCAGCCAGCAGTTAGCGCTCAAGTTTTAGGGGCCTCCTCCAGCTTGGCAGAGCAATTGCGTTTGAGTGGGGATGCATGTAGTTTGTGTGTCCCTGTGCCTTCCTGGGAAGAGTGGCGTCCTGGGACTGTCTGAGTGGAAGGTGATCTGGATTGGCCCTGTGATCCTGTGGGGTCTGTACCTGGACTAAGTCCTGGAACTGGGCTGTGTTGCTCGAGAGGGATGCACCCAGACTGGGAGGCATTTAGCCAAGAATCCTAACATGATTAAAAGAAGGCTGGATTGCCTTTCATGGGCATATACATATTTACTCTAAGTGACAGCAGAAGGAGACCAGGGAGATAATTGAAGGACTGTGAAGATCAAACAGCTAGAGGATTTGCTTTCTCTGGTGCAAGGGTCTAGGGTTGCAAAAATCAGAACAAATGCACAATGCTAAAATGCCGTTTGCCTGGCAGGAAGGCTTTTAATTTTTTTTTTTTAACAAGGAAATTATTTCGGTCAGAAGAACTTGGATTTAGGGGATGATTCAGTGTCTGGTCTTAGGAACTGTCAGCAATGCTTTGGGGAGAGAGTAACCATGTGTGGGGAAGGGGGGCTTGGGAGGTGTGCCATCATCTACTCCCCCATTGCTCACTGTGTGTACATGGCAGGAAGAGGCTGCATTCATGCAGATCCATCACACATTCTCTAAGCAGAGCCTTGGGAAGAGGGAAGCAGGGTTCCTAGGTTTCTCAGACCCCTGACTGGACACAGAATATCTCCTCAGAAGGAGCCCACCCTGAGCCCAAAGCTGTGAACTTAGCGATAGTCAAGGAATAGGGACAGGAAGGCAGACTGGTGATAGAGAGGTAAAAAGAATATCATCTCCGGGATTGGGGAGATGACCTCGCAGGTAAAGGCACATGCTGCCAAGCCCGATGACCTGAGTTCTAGCCTTAGAAACTGATGGAAGAATAAGATTGACTCTATGGGTTGTGCATGCTGTGTTTATGTGCATGCATGGACGCACACACATGTGCAAAATAAAAGATATCATGTTTAATATTTTAAGGTTTTAAGAAAGACTGTCACGTTATTTTCTCAAGCAAACATCTGCTAAGCTAAACCTGTTGTTGTCTTAAAAACAGAGGGTGCTATTAAAACTTTGTTTTAAACCCTATATTTCCACTTATTTCACGTGTTATTTTATAACTTAGGGAATGTGATATGGACAACAAAGAAATGGTGCTGAAAAGGTTGAGTAGGAATTAAAGACGGCTGGGAGATAAGCGTGTGTGGTAAAGCGGAGCCTCAGAAGAGCAGAGCCCACTGCAGGAACCAAGCAGTTCTAACATGGCTGCAGGGCCAGAGTTACAGGCACAGAAACCTGAGACCAAAACCACAGTCATTGTGGCCACCCCATCATCAAGGGCACTGTTGGGAAGTCGCCGAAAAGTGTCTGTGGAACGTCTGTATCACGCCCCCACCCCAAGATTCAGGAAACGAAACATCAAGGAAAACGTGGAAGAACCAGTGTAAGAGCCAGAGAATCAGGAATGGCTCAGTGGTTAAGAGTACTGGCTACTCTTCCAGAGGACCTAGGTTCCAGAGGACCCAAAATAGCAACTTGAAGACTGTGGGAGTTGGATCGCATCTCAAGACAACTGTCATGTAGATGATGGCAAGGCTTGGCAGCTAAGCAGAAGCACTTCAAAAGAGCTGGTTGGCAAAGCTCAGGGGTCAGATGGATCTCCAAGAGATCGCATAACCAATTACTATCCTGCTTTTCAATGGCCCAAGGAAAGCCTGAGGGACACCAGCATCTGGTGACTGGTGTGAGATGGTTCCAGAAGGGAAACAGAGAACGAAAGAAACAAAAAAGAAGTGGCAATCCAGGAGCAATCAGGAGGCCCCAGCAGGATCAGGAATGCTTCAGGAGGGAACTGTGATGGGACATGACGTGACTCTCCGCCCTTCGTTGGTGCAGCTGTTGGGAGGGTTCAGAGAAGGGAGGAAGATGTGGAGAAGGAGGCAGTCTTAATGCTTTGTCTTGAAGACTAAGCAGACATTTCCTGAAAATGAAAAGTCGTGACAACACAAAAAGCTGTGAGAGTGAAGCCATCCAGTCACGGCCTACCATGACGTGCTTCCAGGACAAAAAAGAATTCCACATTGTAGATCCAAAGGGTTTGTGAGACAGGATACCAGAGACATAAGATGCCAGGGGATTTGGTCCAGGATTCTGTGCTAAAAAGCTCAGATTTATAAAGCCATGGGTAGAGAGAGTCTTAGACCATGCTGAGCGGGTGAGGAAAGGTGTTCCTTCCTTATGTGGAAGGGATCCCTACCAAATACTCCAGACACTACAGAGCGATGAGTTGAGAATATATATTTAGCTTAATGGATCTAAAATCTTTGAGATCTGAATGAAGTGGGCTCCATCACAGGTATCTACTAAAAGCAGGAATCTCTGATGACATCCTGATGTTGTCCCCAGACATCTGTTGTATGGCAATATTCCAGGGAAGATGTGAGAAAAACACCCCAGGTACAGAAGTGGTGATAAACAAGAGTGAGCCGATGAGCTTTATTGGGGTTGCTTACAGGAATGTGGGTGAGGGGTTACTTATAGGAGCATAACAACTCAAAGGCGGCTCTGGTGGGTCCAAAGCCCACCCCAGTGTGGGTGAAAGCTCACAAGGCTGGGGACCTGGAGCACACTGGACAGCCTTCAGGAAGCTCAACAAGTTGAACAATGTACTATCTTGGTTGCTTAGTCTGAGCTTTGTCAAGGCAGTGTGGCTGATCTTTGTTGCTTCTAGGAAGCTTGGCTGCTCTCAAGCTCTTCCGGGAGGCTTGGAGTAAGCCTCTTCTAAGTGTTACCTTGTCCAGGAGACTCTGAACAGCTCTCACTGTTGAGAGGGAGGGGCCTAGTGAATCTAGTCAGTTTCAGGAACCTCCTGAAGCTATTTCAAATCGTGTACTGCCTAGCTTATTGAGCTTCACTACAGGATGGAGTATTTCATCTCTTGAAGACGCTGTGGTTTTACCTTCTTGTAAGCAATCCTGTCCTGAAATCCCATTGTTTCACCTTCCTTTTTCATCCTATGATTTTAGATATTTCCCTCCAAGGCATAAGATTTTAGTCTAGGAAGAACCTGCCTCTGGGTGGAAGGCAGTGCTTCCCAAGACGATGGAAGCTTTGCTCTGCCCTTCTTTAGAAATGCAGAAACCTTATCATTGCTGTGGCCAATGTCAGTGCCAGGGCTGCTGGGTAACAGATAAGTCACGTAACTTCAGATTTCTGAACCCTCATCCCAGACTATGTTATTCGCTTATACATAGCATGTGACATTCAATAAGGATTGGGTCCCCACTGAACTCTCATGAAACTCTTATCTCAGAGGGGTGATCTCAAACATTTTACAAGAAGAGTTCCCTCTCTTCCCCTATTATTTGGGTTGTACTTGTGGGTTCAGACAGCGCCTGCACTGTATCTAAGAGAGACTATGCTAGGGGATAAAGCAATTGGACAGTCCAACAGATGGTTAGCCATGAGGAAGTCTTGAATTCTTATTTGATGGGCCATGGTTTCTGGCTTGTTTCTTCATCTCTTTCCACCACAGCAATATGAAGGAGGCTTGGGATCCACCCCATGGGATTCTGGGAGATCCTGGGGAGGGAGTGAGGAGTGAGGAATGCCTGTGTAGGATTACTGACATCTTGACTTTCTGGGAAATAGCAAGTCTAATTCCCAGTAAAATGTCATTAGAATTTGCCAGGTCCTCTGACAGGGAGAATGAAAAGCCCTTCCTAGAAGTTCGTCATGCTGTGTGGTTTCTGAGACATTCTAAGGACTTTGCAGAGAAATATAACGTAGTGATACGATTTGGGAACTAATGTTAATTTCCCTGCTTCATCAAACGTGTGGTCTGTCTTTAAACAGAAGTAAACTGCAAAGCCCAGCATGATTTTATTTTAATAATGCCTGTGAGTACAGGGAATCTGAGGATGGCCCAGCCTGAGTTCCATCCGCTGCTTCATAAGTCCCGTATCCTCAGGGACCTTGTTTCTGCACACAAAGCCCGGATTTTGTTGCCTGTACAATAAGGCTAATGTAGAATGTTCCTTCTAGGTTTGTCAGGAGCTTTTTCTGACTACCTCTAGCTAGAGCACTTAGCATTGTGCCCAGCATGGTACAAGTAAGCCATGATGGTGGCTCTCTTCCTAGCGCGCGGGGCACACCGCCGCTAAACTGTGGCATAAACGACCTCTC
Organism: Bramus lutescens; assembly: GCA_001685075.1. Classification (NCBI taxonomy): domain Eukaryota; kingdom Metazoa; phylum Chordata; class Mammalia; order Rodentia; family Cricetidae; genus Bramus; species Bramus lutescens. The sequence continues at coordinate 43,782 of LOEQ01005350.1, forward strand.
CTTTCCTCTTCCCCTCGCTGAATGGACTGAATGGCTCGGTGGAGAGCATTCTTCCAGAGTAGTTTGTTTGCTCACCGAGCTCTTCAGTGTCTGGGGCAGTCATTTCTAGTAGCAGTTAAATGTCTGTGGCCCTGAACTTTGCGGAGAGACGATCGGCGAGTCGAACGATTAGGTGTTGAAGTGTACAGCAAAGAGAACTCCAGTCCTTTCTTGTGATAATTGAAGTCATTTCAATTCATTTCCTTCTGGGTTGGACAGAGACATGTTTGCAATAGTGAGCAAGTCTTGAGGGAATCCATTGACCTGAGCAGTCATATAATGCGCGAAGTTAATGGACAAAAAATGATATTCATCTTCAGTTTATAATAGCATTTTCACCACGGCACCTAAGCGCAGAGGTGGCGGGTATGCACTGGAGCAGCAGCCGCTCCACTGGCTGATGCGTGACCTTTGTTGTATCTAACAATTATTGGATCTATGGTGAAATAAAATAAAAATCAACACAAGTTTTGACACTAAGATAATAAATTATAAATTATGGAAGTCGACGCCACCGAGGATCTTGTAAACAACAGGCTGGTCTCTTAGCAACAGCCTAAGGAGAAAGCAGTTGTTAGCAGCGAGGGAGCTGATAGAATTTGTTGTGTTGTGTTTCTGCCGAGGACCAGAAGGCACAGTTTAGCACCTGCCTCCAGTCCCCTTTCTGCCCAGGCCTTCTTTACCCAGTCGCCAGCAGTAGACCAAAATCTCTCCTGGTATTTAAGTGGCTCTGTCACCCAAATCAGGCGACTAGAATCCAAGGAGAAAACAAACAGCAGCAGGTACAAGGAGTAAAGATGCAGCATGGCTTTCTGCCTCAGTAGAAGAGGCTTCATTTTCCTGCAGTATGTCGTGGTCAATAGACAGCACAGAACTGACCAAAACACAATGAAGGAGTGTCCAGGGGCTCAGCCCTATACAGGACGTCTGTAGTACGTCCTCTAAGACACAGGGAATGCTATGGGAAAAGAGAGAGGCAGGATCATATTAACTGGAGGATAAGGAAGTGTGATGATGTGACATTCTGTCTTCTGCGTATGCCATGGCGATGTAGCCAGGAACACACAGCAGCTATAGCGACAATACCTTCATACATTAGACACGGAAGTGGGAAGGCCTGAGCGGGAAGAAAGGGTCTTCAGGAGTAGGAGGGGATAAGAGAGGGCATGGAGGGATTGGGCTCATCGAGCAGTGCATGCATGTGTGCAATTGTCAATAATTAAATCCAAAGAAGTAGGTCAAAGGAAACCAAGAAGAGCGGTGCTGTGAGGGTATCAGAGTTTAGGTGGGATGGGTATGGGTAGATACATTCTCATTTGACACTGTCTCAAATGATAACTCCAAACAGGGCTGGGGGGGCCTCTTTCTTCCCTACTCCCTTTGGCTTTTAAAAATCTCACTTAGAGTGGTTGTCATGAAGGAAAGTAGACAAGAGTTTGACAGTGTGCCAAAATGGTTTATTTTTAAATGGTGTTCCCAAAAGCAGTGGAATATTAAGTTGGAGCAAATGTTGCTCAGAAGACTGAAGGGTTTGTGGTCACAAGACAGCCAAGGAGCGGTGATGGGCTTGAAGGTTCGCAGGCATTAATTAACAAAGTCAAGGGACTGCAGGATCGGTCACCTGGAAGTGGTTTTTCAAGTCTGAGTGTGAGATTGCGTGAGTGCTGTGTCTTCCAACTGCAGGGCATTTTCAGGGTCTGAGTGGGAAGGGAGATTTGCTTTAATTAATTAGATGTCCACCTTGGGTATCTTCCCTCGGTGCTTTAGACAATCACCTGCCCACACGTGAGGAACGGGATTGTGTACTTTCTCCTGGAATGGGTTTTTCTTAGGCTCTGTGTCTGGTAGGAAATAGCCAATTCTTCATTATCTGGCCCACAATGGAGGCACTCGTGCTAAACTAACTTAGAATACTCTCAAGAAAAATACCAGCACCTAAGGTTAGACATCTGCATTCTGAATTACAAACTTGTATGGTTTATTGTTTCATAAAAGCTTTGGCTGCCACCATCATAATTTCTTAAGATTCACTTGGCGTGTCATTTTAAACTTTTTGTATAGATTAATTTGCCATTTGAAAAGAAAGGGAGCATTCGCTGATGTTCCCCAGGGTCTCATTTTCCCCCAGCTCCTCTGATGTCAGGAATGAGCAGGAGCTCTGACTTCCAAACTGATTAGTTCCCATCCAGAGGATTCTGAGTATATTTGTATTCAGAGGAGCTCTGCTGGGAGGAAATCCTACCTGGGCTGGGGCCCTGGCCCCATGGGGACAGGGCTTTGAGTTAGTGAGCTACTCATGAGGGACCCATAGGTCAGAGTCATTCCACAAACACAAAGCCAGTACTTCCAGCTTCGAGGACACATAGCCAGTACTTCCAGCTACGAGGCAGGGATAGCATGCTTACCTCATTCTCCAGATGAAGCCATGGCAGTCAGGCCATATAGTCACATACCCGTGCCTGATGCCTGGATTCAGTGCAGAAAGAAATAACTTCAGAAGTCATGCCTTCTCTACCACAGTGCCCTCCCTGCAATAGATAAGGTCAATGCCAAGCTCCCAGATTAATTTTCCTTGGTCCCCTAACTGTCAAATCCTTCATCCCCTCCTTCTGCCCCTACTTCATTTTCTTCTTCCAAAATAAAGTTTTGAGGGCAGTCTTATCCCTGCCCGGAAAAATACATTTCTCCCCCCCCCCAAGCGTCTTAGGCTTTACTTTCAGACCTGAGTTTTCAATCTCTGCAGTGAAGTCTCTCTGTACAGGTAGGTCCAACACTTTCTTCCTCTTTCATTTGTTTATAGCCGGTTCACGCTTTGAGGAAGTAAGAAGCCATCTGAGTTTTTTGATTGTTTAGCTTCCCTTATCGTGACCCCATATGGTAGAGAACAACGTTGAGCTGTTAATTTTCTCCTTTTTTTTCTGTCTAAAGCCCACCGAGGTATACTTCACCAAAGCCTTGCATGCTTGAAGCAGACGAAGTTGAAGCCTAGAGCCAGATCTCACACTCTAAGCAATTCTAGTCAAATCTGAGCTCAGCAAAAACACAGTTTTTCCTTTCACTGTTGAACTGAAATCCTGCATTCCCCTGGAAGTCATCCAATGACCTGTGTGATCAGTGTGATCAGAGTGAGGACCCGGAACATGACCAAAGTATTTGGGGTGGCTCTTGCTGGCAGGGGCTGCACAAATAGGTACAGGGAATGATTGCCAGCAAGTCCAGGCAGTTTCTCCTCCCAAGAGTTCTGGTTTGTACTGATGCTGAGATGGATATCACGCCTGGTACCCAGAGGCCCTGAAGTCCCACCTCACTGGCTTCCTTGATCCTTCCTGCATCAGGGAAGAAGTGGCTGCCTAGACAGAGGGTGAGGCCCAGAGGCTCCCTGGTGGTTGGCTTCCTCAGGGTGGTGGGCCCAGGTCCTGTCCGGTGCCTCACCCTGTGGAAGTGCCTGTCCATGCAGCACCTCCGGGCTTTCGCCCCACAATGCTGTGCTGCTCTGGCAGCCGCTCAGCTGAAGACTAAACAGTTGGCCCTGTTTCAACACGGCTGCCAAGATTTGGCAACCGGAGAGTCGCAGGGAAGCATCAGACTGCTAAACCCTTTCACATTTTTAATTAGATCCACACACCCATGTCTTTGAGCTATCATAAATATACAGATGACATGGAGAACATTATTCAGGGTTAATAAAAAAAAGAGGAAGCAAACAGTACTAGGGTGTATCTTATCTTTGGAAACTAATTTATAATTCACTTGGGGGCTAAGGGAGAAGAAGAGAGGGTGTGGATACTTGTGTTCCTAGGGCCAGGCTGATGTGCGACTATGTCCCCAAATCTGGCCACACAGGTCTCTGCACACAGAATTCTGGTCGGGCTTTGGGAGCATGGCCAGAAGAGGGCATTCTCGTCAGGGATCAGTCTGCAGCCCAGCCCTAAACAGAGGGTGCAATGTGTGTATACCAAGCAGTCCTTGAAGGCATCCTGCCTCCTTCCCTTGGTGATAGTTGCAGAGCTGCAGTGTTTGCGCCTTGCTCCTAAAAAAGCAATGGCTTCTACATCCAGCATGGCTGTAGGGATTCTATCCTCATGTCCCTTTCTCTGTGCTGCCTTGAACATCCTTCCAGATATCGCTCCTTCTTATTCTTCTGAGTCTCGTGCCTCAACAAGCCCTGTTGCTCCCCCTACATACGGTCTTCGCTGCCCTCGGCTCCCATGGGATTGGCTGTGGAGAGGAGAGAAGATGCCGGAACTTGAGTTTGATGTTCAGGGCTGTGGGGTCAAGATGCCTGTCACAAAGTCTTTCTTCTGGAAGAACCGGAAGCAGTGCTGATGTCACAGCTTGGGTCTGGGTTCAAATCAGACCAAATGCACAGGGTTTATACTACAGTGCACACCTAACATGGATGCTTTTATTATTGTTGTTTTTGTTGCTGTTGATATCCAGGGTATCTCACCTAACTCTCAGAGGCTCAGCTATGAAACATAACCCATTACTGCTGCCTCATGGGGTCTGTCTTGTCTGTCCCATTTCCATCCATGCTTCTCAGACCTGCCATCAACTGAAAAGTGTGACCAACCCAGACAGTGCATTCAAAGAAGGGATAAAGCATGTGACCTGCCAGGAGAGAAGCCTCTGTGGTTTTTCCTTCATAAGAGTCCAGTTTATAACCAGAACCATTGCAGTCACCAGTCCAAGACTGTGCCAAGGCCTCCAGCGCCCATGTTCTAAGGTAGGCATCTTGTAGCTATCTCTTCCCCAAATATCCACTTCTATGGAGAGGACTCACAGCCCACTGCAGCCCTTTAGCCGTATTCAGTCCCCACCCTCTCCTGGTGGGGGACTAATTTTTGCCATGTAATTATTTTTGCCGCAGGCCTTAGAAAAAGATGGGCTTACCTCATGGTACATCCTTTCCACATTTCTAGCAAATAGGATTCCCAGACAGACTGGGGTGACCCAGTTCAGTTAAGTGAGCTGTAGACGGCTCTTAGGCCTTTCAGTAACTGCCACAATGAAGGACAGACCATGGCTGCTGGAACTTCTCAGTTTTTCTACAAGCTCATTCAATCCTCCAACTGCCTCGCTTCCTTCTCCTCAGAACCTTATCTCACTGACTCTGGGGACTTATCTTTAACTGAGAGAAGCTGGAACACACAAACGGATCTCTCACTCACACTCAATACACTCTACACGTGTGTGCCACACCCAAGGAGTGCATCACTTACCGTCAGAGCAGCAAATTTAGGCTGTACCTGTCCTCTTGGTCATCTTGAGCTGCTATAACAAAATGGGACAGGCTTGATTATTAAACCACAGAAGTTTATTTTCTTATTCTCTGGGAGGCTGACAAGTCCAGGGCCAAGCTCTCAGCCTGATTTGTGATGAGGGCTCTCTCCTCTGCCTTGGCCTTTGCTTGGCACACATACCTTAGGAGACAGAGAGCGTTGTGTTGTCTCATTCACAGACACTGATCCAGTCATATGGGAACTGTGCCCTCGTGGACATATTTAACCTCAACTTCTTCCTTAGAGGGCCCATCTCCAAGGACAGTCCAGTTGGAGCTCAAGTTTTGCAATGTGAATTTGGGAAAACCAGAGTGTTCATGACTGGAAAAGGATACAGTTAGGCTGTGATCAGGTGCCCCCCTGTTCACTCTTGGCGGTGTGTCCTCCTAGTGCTGGGCAGTCAGTGTCTACTGTGAATGGCCTCACCAGCCCTGTGTTATCAATGTTTGAGCTTTACTGCCCATATAATATCTTTAGTTCATCTTGGGGGCATCTGGGTGTAAATCATCCCAGGACGTACAGGACCCTGTGGCTGGTGCCCACCTGCAGTGCGTCTTCCGCCATGAATCCCCTCATCTCATTAGTTAGGAAGTGGATGTCAGCCCCAGAGAGGAAGAGAAGTACACAAAAGACACCCCTCTGGTGGCTCCAGGGAGGGTAACTTTGGGCTGCTCAGTGACCTTGAGTCTAGGGTCTTCTGCAAATGTAAACCATTTGATGCATGGGCATAGGCTCCCACAGGGCCTCTAGAGAATACTCTTATAAAACCGTCCTCTTCTTCCTTTTGTCTTACTAAGAGGTTGAACTCTGGAATTGTCAGAAGTAATTAAACCTTGGCAGTTTCAGCCAGTTCTGGCTAACAGGTGATAAACCTGGGCAGATGTGGGGTTTTTGTTTAAGTCTGTGCTGTGTGGTCCTGAACATCCATCCCCAAGAGAATGTTCCACGGCCAGAGTAGAAAGGAGCACTGGGAAAACAGAGGTGGAGGGCGTGGAGATGCATGAAGCAACAGCTGAACCAGATGTCTCCCACCACAGGGAACAGCGTCTGCTGGGAAGGGCGGTGAAATTAGAGCTGGGAGTTCTGCAGAGGGTGGGGTTGCAGGACAAATGCTGCACCTATTTTATGGGGTGTCAGGGAGAAAACAAGCAGGGGTTCAATCCCAGCTCTTCCAAAAAGAAATGTGGAATCTTGGGCAAACCACTCATCCTTGTATAAAAGTGATTTCATCTCCCCAAGGGCAGCTCCAGGAGGGACCCAGTCTTTTGGGGGATCCATCTCTGTACTATTTTTGCTGAGTCTGAGCTAGGGAATACTGAACAAATGCAAAACAGCAGAGTTCCAGGAGCCTAAATCTTCCTAGGCCCAACTTGAAATTATACTGATGGGATTGTGCCAGGGCACTGGTGGGCACCCCAGAGCGAGCTGTTCTCATTCCCTGAACCAGTGCTACAAGAATTAGAGAGCTTGCCATAATCCCTCACCCCTTGTTCCCAGTACTATTTGCTAAAGGTAAGTCTAGGAATTCCCTGGGTAGAAAGTCACAGAGAGGGTGGGAAAAATTACTATACCTGAAAATTAGTTTCCCTTATACCCACTAATCAAAGGGTTAAAATGCCCCCATGCAAACTTCAAGGCCACAGTACAGACATTCCTTGGCTTTTAATAGAAGGCTAAGTTATAACCAGTCCACTACAGTTGAAAACAGTGTATATAAAAGTGTACTCAATATACCCAAACTCTCAGATATCATCACTGAACCTAGATCACATTCATTCAGTTTGTGTGTCTATGTGTGCCCATGTGTGGATGTACAAGTGTATGCATCCATGTGGTCATCAGAGGTCAGTCGTGGGCATCATTCCTTGTGACACCTTCTACCTTGCTTTTTGAGACAGGGTCTCCCACTGTGGCTGTAGCTCCTCTGTCTCTGCCTCCCCAGTGGTACAAGTCCTGGGAAGCAGGCACTTCACCACCTTAAATATCTCCCAACCTGCCCTAAACTACTTGTGCTATACTCATATTAATCAAAGCCTGGGCAAAACCACCTAGAAAGAAGTTCACTTCACAGTGGTAGTGTCCGATGCCTCCTGTGACCTAGTGACTCCTGTGCTGTCACTGCATCGCCTTGTCAGTGGGTACCCATGATCTGAGAACCGTCAGTCCCCTGCTAGTGGAAGGAGGCGAGGCTCTCCTCATCTTTACCTTGAGCCAGAACAAAGCACTGTCCAATCCTTTACTCTCTGTGCTGTGTTGAGCCCTGAACCAGTCACAAGGAAGAGCCAGCAAGGTAATAGGGACAAGCTTCAGTGCCTGTGTCCACATAGAAGGAAAGGAAGACAGGCTGCATCAGGCATCACCGTTACCCGTGGAGGGGGGGGACTAATGTGAGGATCTGGAGCACCAATGCCCAGTACAAGCATCACCAAATGTGGTGCCAGCAACACAGCTCCTCACGGCTTAGCAGTCCTTACCATGCATCCGTCCACTCACTCATCCACAGACTCTGCATCGTTCACAACTTGCAGTGAGTAGCAGAAGCAGAACGTTAGGTCTCCTCCTCCTCTTCTGACTTTAGAGCTGAGCTCGAAACGCATTCACATGTATGCGGGAAATGCAAACAAAAATACTGTCTTTGTTTTTGTTTTCAATGTAGTTTATCTCTTTGAGTTTCCTTCAGGGGAGGAAGGGTTTACTGAGCTAACATGGGATGTGCTCAAACAAACCATGGTCAGGTATAGATGTTCAGTTGCACAAAAGACACTGACCTGAGTGCCCATTTGCCTCTGTTTCCTGGCAACCAAGGCAACGGGAAATGGGAAATGCAATGGACTGTAAACTTTTGTCCTATTTCTGTTTTGTTTTTAAGAAAAGAGGACGTGGAAAGTAAATCCTCCGGGGAGATCTAGTGAGTCTGGTGGACAAAGTCCAAAATGCAAGTCTGCAGGATGTGTACCTAGTCTCCTTTGATGAGTTCCCATGATGATGCAATGAAACTCAAAGTGCAACTTAATGGAGGCGATTTGGCAAGAGGCTGGACAATGTGGCCCAAGCCTATGGATTTCCACAGATCTAACTTTACACAAGAACCCAGTATAGCAATTTAAGTGGAGCACAAAGCTCAGGCTCCTGAGGTCACAGTCATTTGCTAGCAATATCCTTACCCGGGAAAGGGGAGTTTAACCTAAGAAGTAACTGCCCTGCCATTGAGCATGAAGGAGATCAGGCCCTGCCATTGCAAGGCTTCCTGAGGCTTTACATGCTCTGCCAAGGTAACTTTTACCTGCCCCAGCTGCCTGGTCTGTATCACTTTGGACCCCTAGAAACAACGATAGAGTTTCAGAATCTCCCCCATGTTAAGAACTCTCCCAGTCTAAGGACTTCTGGGAAAATTCTATTGCATCCTATCAAGATCAAATAACCCCATCCTTGGGATCCTCCTCTCTGAGACATCTCAGTTTGGCTTTGTGAGCACGTGACTTTGCCAAGCCATGACTCTCTTCTGCCAGGTGGCACACACACGGGGATGTGTGCAGAAGAGAGTGAGGCAGTGAGCAGGCATGTACCTGGTGCTGGTTTCTGGTAGCTGCTGTGAGTCCTTGCATCTCATAGAGTAACTCCTCTTGGAAAGAAAACTTATGTCCGGGATGGAGCCCACACTTTTGATTTTGACCGAATCTTCAGCCTACAGTGGTCCTAGCCAGCTGTGTGGGTCTCCCTGTGCTTAAGAGGCCTCAGAATTTCTTCTGTGATCGTCTCTGTCAAGGCACTTGCTCTGTGCAGCGTGGCTGTTCATCCATGTTAGCTGTTTCCTTGAGAATCATCCACCCCTTGCCGCCCAAGACAATGGCTGACCCAGCTCTGGATGGTTCAGAAGGAGCTGAGTGCCCCCATAAACCTTATCAGCGGTGACACCGCAGTCACACTCTGCTCAGCTGTTGGTCCCATCTTAGATGTCACCTGTTCCAGTTACCATCACTACCTTTTTTGGATGTGGCAGACATTGAAGCCCAAAGATGGAGAGAGAAGAGAGACAATGTCTCCAGTCATTCAACCCTATTGTTCACATCTACTTAAGTAGTCCCTCTCTGAACCCATAGAACATCTGCACTCATAGAACCATCAGGCCGTAGCTATCTACAAGTTAAATTGGATAATCTGATTGGGGCAGGAAATTCTTGAGGACACAGGTGTCCCTCTCCTTTGCTTGTGTGCTTGGAAGAATGGAGCCCTGGCTTATACATATTAAGTAGCTAATAAGTATGTGTTGGGTGCATTATTAATTCAATAACAAATTGCCAAAGAGTTTTCTGCTTGAATGCATAAACATAAACATGCACAGGGGAATATAGTCAGCCACTTTATTGACATTTTAATCCTATATGTATTTCAGGTTTATTCCTACCAACTATATTGGCCCTGTTGTAGAAGAGGAAGTTAAGAGTCAGCTCATCTCTGTCACTCACATTATAATAGCCAACCTCTGTCACTTAGATGCATTTATCCTCTCTTTTTTATTCTATTTTTTGTCATACAGCAGCATGCCTTCAGGGTGGCTCTGTTTTACAAATATAGAGGGCTGTTTTACAAAGGGGTTGGTCAGTCGTGACACACAAAAGTAGGGGTCTTCGAATATAATTTTCATGTACATATATTTTATTTATTTTTGTGGGGGTGTTCATGTGTATGTACAGCACCCGTGAAGTCCAGAAGAGGGCGTCAGATCCCCTGGTGTTGGAGTTACAGGCAGTCCTGACCTGCCTTACATGGGTGCTGGGACCTGAATTCAATTCTCAGAGCAGTAAAAGCTCTTTCTTTACTGCTGAGCCATTTCTACAGCCCTCTGCATTGTGTTTTCTTTGAATACAGTTGAAAGGATCTTGGTCACAAATAAAACCTAAACAGAGAGAGAAGAGAGATCCGTATATATTAGCCATGGAACGGTAGTAAGTTGTCAGGCATCATGGACCTGACCGTCTTTCTCAATTTATGACAACCATGCTGAGAGCACAAATGTCCGCAGAGACGACGTGATGGCACTGCCATTTCTGTTCCCACAAGAGTCCACTGGATATTAAAGTTCAAATTGCATAGTCTCATCACCAGGAATCATAAAACAGTTCTCTCTCTCTCTCTCTCTCTCTCTCTCTCTCTCTCTTCCTCATACAAGATGTTCTCAGGTCACTGGCAAGCAGAAATAATGGATGAATGGATGAACTGTATTTATGTCTATACTGCAGTTTGCAGGTTCGTGTACTATGAGAATCACCTTGAATTTTATTTCAGGTTTTAAAAACAGAATTCAAAGCTATCTGCCAGGGACCTTGTTAAGGGACCCTGGCTTCCTCATTTCCCCAGGGGACCAAACCTTCAGTGAAGCTGACTGACAGCTGGAAAAGTGGGAGGGGAAGGCCACAGAGTGAGGGCATGGCAGGGCTCTATCCAAAGCCCATAATTTCTGGTCTCATCTCTAGGCTTTGGACCTGTGCAAAATGTCGGAAACCTCTTTCTGCTCCCCAACCTCACACCACACATGCTGTGCATCTAGTAGACAGAAACTACTTCTTAAGGGATTAAATTATGACAAAAAGCACCCTTGCAAAACAAAGCTGGCCGTTGTCGCATTGTTCCCCAAGGTAACACCCCAGAGAATTCTGGGCACACAATGTCCACTTCTTCTTAGAAGAGACGCACCATGGAAAAATCTAGCATACTACATGGGGGAGACACCCTGCACCAGAAGGAAACTCAGGGAGCCTATGAGCCTTGAGCCCCTGGTTCACACCGTTCTCCACCGTTCCTCCACTACGGCAGAAAGTCCTGGGCTCAAAGACTGCAAGCAAGCAAGCCGTCAGCTGCATGAGAACTTGCTTCCCTGAGAGTTATTTAAGAGCGCACCAGCAGGCTGTTAATTCTAGCAGTGCTCTGCGGAGGAGTGCAGAGTGCTGTACCAAAGGGGGCAGGAAGCTAGCACCCCCAGTGAATGCTACGGCAGTGAAACATTCTGATACTAGAGATTAATTGCAAGCTATCGATGGTAAGTAAAGACTAACTTTGATTTTTATTATTTTATCCATTGCACATAGTGACCAATGGGTTTCATAAAGACACTCTATCTTTGTGTTCTTGGATGTGTTCCTGGGTGAATACAGATGGCATGCATGTGGAGATCGGAGGACAACTTTGGGTGTCCACCCTCAAATTCCACCTGGTCCCAGAGTCTGTCCCTGTGTTGACTACTGCTGTTCTGCACACCAACCATCTGTCCTGTGAGCTTTGATGAATCTCTCATGTCCACTTCCATCTCCACATAGGAATGCTGGGATGACAATGACATCCAACTTTACTTGGTTTCTGCAAATGCAAGCTCAGGTTCTCACTCCTGCATGGTGTGGTGCTTTGAAGGCGATGCCCCCACCCCATAAGTTTTTAGCATTTGAATACTTGGTTTCCACTATTCAGAAGTGTGGCCTTGTTGGAGGAAGTATGCCATGGGTACCATGGGGTCATGGAGGTTTTAAAGGCCCCTTGACATTCCTTGTTAGCTCTCCTTGTTTTTGGTTTGTAGTCTGATGTGTGAGTTCTCAGCTCCTTCTGTTGCCATGTGTGCCAGTATGCCCCCTGCCATGATGGACCCTAACCTTCCATCTATAAGGTGTCTTGGTCATGGTATTTTATCACAGCAGCAGAATAGGAAGGAGTACCCCAGGCGAGTCCTTGCCCACTGTGTCATCTCACCTCAGGCCCATAAACACATCCACATCCAAGCACCCCATGTGCACACATTAACCCACCTTGGCTTCTACTGCCCTTCCCCCACCCAGTTCCCTCCCTCGTTGAAAAGCATCCTTCCACCTTCATACCATGTACACAGGTGTGTGCATATATAATTATGCATACACTGTTGTTATTCAAGCATGTCCGATCTTGTACCATCACCAGCAAAGTTCACACTCAAGAAGTGTAGAATAAAGTTACAAAAAGGTGAAAAAATCAGTCTGCTACCATTTGGAGCAAGTTCACAAGTTTGTGTTGGGACTGCATTGCAGCTGTCCTGGAACCTATGTGGCCCAGGGGTCATGGGTTGAACATAGCAGGCGGGGCATATGCATGGCTCACATCTCTGTCTTCACTCTAATTTGAGAGTAGACATGTCATGCGTGGGGTGGGGAGCTATTATTATAGCATTTTTGTAGGCGTTTTGAAAATTGATTGAATTGATTGGAAACTTGGTATAGAATTTTGACAAACAGGGACGGGGGGGTGTATCATGCTTTCCAAGAGTCACAAAGTTGAACAGTGTCACAGAGCCATTTGCTATCCAGGTGGTTTAACACACATGCCTCCCCCATATACACGCCCCAGATTTGTTCTGCTTCTGGTATGGAAAATTCACCGCATGTATGTCTTGCATCAAATGCTCCATCAGTTGTCTTAAACATGTGTGGTGGCTCAGGGCTGCAGAGATAGCTCAGTGGTTAAGAGCATCTACTGCTCTTGCAGAGAATCTGGGCTCAGGTCTGGGTCCTTGATGCTGCATGTTAACTCACGACCATCTGTAACTCCAATTCCAGGAGCTGTGAACCCTTTCTAGCCTTCTCATGAACTCCATAACAAGACAAATACATGCAGCTGCTCATACCTACACATAAGAGAAAGTACATAAATACAAAGGAAGTAAGGTGTTTTGTCATTAATATTCATGCCCAATATGAAAGTAACCCTTGCCAGGCAAGGGTTGGCACTGTTCTGCATTGTGCACTGAGATTCAGTACACCAGGTGCTACAGTACTGAGAGTGCCCCAATGTACTTTCTGAAGGGTAGAGCGGGTGTTGCTATATTCCATCAACACCAATGCTTTTCATTGTCTTCACCCAAATAGAGCTTTGAAAATTCCCGCAAAAGCAGTTTCCCTCCCCGTCTCTACATAGATAGGCATAAACCGACGGACACAGGCCCACCCTCCTGTGTTGCGGGAGCTCCTTCCGCTCCTTCAGCCAATAGCC
>LOEQ01005350.1:63590-77097 GCA_001685075.1 Bramus lutescens
AGAGAGAGAGAGAGAGAGAGAGAGACCAGCCACAGGTTTGTGCTCAGGCTGGCCAAATCTCAGGTGTCTGACAGCTACATGTGGTTCATGGTCAGCAATCTGCTAAGGTAGGGCTTGGGGCAGGGTGCTCACACTATCCCTGTGTCTAAGGAATACTTGGCTTGGGGAAAACATCTAGAGGCACTCTTAATGGTAACAAGGACTGGGAAGAGGCCCCCACCTACAATCTGAGGCTTCTGTGCTTCTGGTCTCCGCAAAGCATGGAAGACGCTGTGTGTATCCATACTAGCTCACTCTTCCTCCAGACATGGACCAAATCAGTACCTGCGGAAGAAAAGCTGAACCAGAAGACCCTGGTCACTTCTGAGTACCTATGTGCAGGCTAGAGAGATGACCCAGGCAGCAAAGTTCTTGCCACATGGTCAGGGGGACCTTGTTTGGGATCTCTAGTAGTCATGTGAAAACATCATGCATGATGACATGTTCCTGTCATTCTGGGGTTTGGGAGTTGAGATGGATGGATCTCTTGAGGCCACTGGCCAGCCAAGTTAGCCAAATAGGTGAGCTCCATGTTCCGTGAGAGACCCTGCCTCAAAAACATAGATAGAGAGCAGCAAAGAGCATGTGAAAATAAATTTTGGTTCCACCCACATGTGTATACCTTTTTGTATACGTACCCCATACATATGTACCTATATTCATTTGCAACACCCATGCAAACATGGATGTATGCATGTATGCATGCATGCAAATGCGCAAGTGCGTGCACACACACACGCAGAGTTGCATGCATTGTTTCCACTAGAATTAAGTTCTAACTCACATGGAAATCTTCGGCTGTCACCAGAGGTGTGATATTGAAAATCACATTCAGTGCAAACTCTGGAAGCTGGCTGTGAGCTGAGTAGGCAAAACAATGCACTGGCCTGTGGTTGGTGGCTACAGGTCTTTCATGTGTTATTTGTACACAAAGGCCTGGACAATGTGACTATTTCATGAATAAATTATAGATTTCATTATCTGAATTGCTGCAAACCAAGTAGAAGGTTTATGTTCTGATGTCCTGGTTGACTTTGAGGGTGGCTCTTAACCTCTTTCAGTTAGAAGAAAGAAAACCCACCTTGATCACGTCTTCCCTCCAGCCTCCCTTGCCCGCAGTAGGACCGGGGTTCTGGTGTCTTCACAGAGACACTTGTTGTCATTTTCTCCACATTTTCCACAAAGAGAAAACAAAGGGAAAATGAGAAGTACTAACAGGTTGTCATTTCAGCCCAGAAAATCTCAGCAGGACCCTTGTGAAGTCTCCATCCTCCAGCGGAGAGCACAGCCCACCTCTAATACAGTCTGAAGCTCTTGGGCTCAGCAGGGGCCTCCTTCTGTTTGCACCACCCCAAGATAGACCATAATCACTCCTCCTGCCATCCTGCCACTGCTGAGGTAGAGAGGAGTCCAGATGCTCTGTGGGATGCTGCTGCCTCAGAACCCAGAAACACCGAGCTGTGGGACTCTCTTCCCGCAGAGATTTGAGCCTGGGTCTCCCACGTAGCCTGAGGCTTTAAAGGAGCCTTTGTCCACTTTCCTTTTCATGTTTTTGTCCATGAGAGATGTCTTAGTTAACTCTCCTGGGACTGATGGATCAGCGTGAGGAAACCTGACAGAAGCAGCTACGTAGAAGCTTGTCCCTGAAGATCAGTTGTGGCCCTGGTGAAAAGAGGAATGTGGCCTTAGTGGGTGTCCCCGGGCAGACGTTTATGGAAACACTCATGACAAACTGCACAGGAGAGTCCTTTTTGCCATACATCAAAAGAAAAGTGAGAGCCAACAGGATGGCTCAGCAGGTACAGGTGTTTGCCTCCAAGCCTGATGACCTGAGTCCCATCTCCAGGACCCACCTGGGAGGAGAAGACAGACTTTGCAAAATTGTTCTCTACCTCCACACGCATACCCTATGTGTCATGTACATGTATGCACACATACAATAAACAAATATAATAGAAATCGAAAAGGTGACATATTACTTAAAATGCCATTGGAAGGCCCAGACTATATTTTCATTGCACACAAAGCCCTGAAACATCACTAATTTCCTATCTATTTGTTTCACTCTGAAGTTCTTCTCCCAAGTGTCAACTTCTCTCCTCAATTCTATCCTTGGGGTTGGCCTCTCCTGTCCTCCTGGTCCCTGTTCAGGAGGGAAGTATGCTAGCTAACATCATGCCATTTTCAAAGCTACAAATGGATATATTTCAGAGATGCCTAAATATAACCCACCAAGCAGCTTCTCATGTTTATAAATTCATGGGTCCTCATCTCGGGTAGGCAAGTCTCTGGGACAGAGGGACAGGGCTCTCACAAGCAGATGGGAAAAAACCAAACTAGGCCCAGCTTTCCAAGCTAAGGATGTGAGGGGGAACTTGCAGAAGAGAGAAAGTCTGTACTAACAACAAAGGATGTGCAAGAATTTCTAACTGAAAAGTGATCCCAAGCCAAAGCATTGTGAGGGTTGACTTGGATTGTCGACTTGGAGAGATCTAGAGGCACCATGAAAACACACTTCTGATCTTATGTATGAAGGATTATCTACATTAGGTTAATTGAGATCATAAGTCCCACCCTAACTGTGGCCGGTAGGCCTCCCTGGAATGGAGTGCCAGACTGAATGAAAAGGAGGAAGTGGGCTGAGCACCAGCATTCATCTCTAGGTTTCCTGACTGTGGATGCCACGTGACCAGCTGCCTCAATCTCCTGGGGCTATGCCTTCCCTGTCATGATGCTTGTGTACCCTCAAATTGTGAGCCAAAACACACCCTTCCTTCCTTAGTTGCACTTGTCAGGGTGTTTAATATAGCATCCATGCAAGCAGTGAATGTAAGCATTAAATAAGGCATTTTATTGAAATCCTAAAGGGTATTTTAAACACAACAGGAAGTACTAAGCCATAGTTTGTGGAAGAATATGGAATATTTGGGAAGCTGAACAATATTCCGTATTTTATAGCATGTGTTCATTATACATAATAATGGGTTTGACTAGGACATTTCCATATACAGACACATATACATATATTTTTATCATATTCATCCCCCTTCACTTTCCATATTTATGAGCTCTGGGAGAGAGAGACCAAAAATGGTAGGGGTAAGGCTTAGAGGAAGGCTTTGTGTTTGAACTTGACCTTGGAGATGATGGGCAGCTACTGAAGTCACTCCCTTCTGATATGAAATTAGGATCTCTTTTACAAAGGCAAGTCAAATTACTATGCTGAAGAAGAAATGGGCGATGAGA
Organism: Bramus lutescens; assembly: GCA_001685075.1. Classification (NCBI taxonomy): domain Eukaryota; kingdom Metazoa; phylum Chordata; class Mammalia; order Rodentia; family Cricetidae; genus Bramus; species Bramus lutescens. Next base: position 66,876 of record LOEQ01005350.1, read on the forward strand.
GGGAATGGCATGAGCCTCGAAGCTGTTTGAGGGTGCAGGTGAGAGACACAGCCTTCCTTTCTTTCCTAAGTAAAGGCAATAAGCTGGGATGGCACGCGACGTGGACTTCACCCACGGGAAGAGGAAGGCTGGCTTCCAGAGATTTGCACCCGGTCACTGCAGCTGTGAGCTGCTGAATACATCCCCAAGTGTCTTGACAAGATGTCTTCTATCGCACCGTAATTTGGGGGAGGGCTGTAATATTGACATACCAAGTGGGCATCTAGGCTCTTTGGAGATACCACTGACGTCACTGTGACCTATGCTCTCGGGACTCCCCTTTATGCCCCCAGAATCTCCACCAAGCCCAGTGCCGCCAGCAGCTTTCTGCTTCTGAGAGTCCTTGCTCTCTTTCTCCTGCTGCCTCTCATCCCTTGCTAGGGTGTGGTGTGAGTGCTCAGTTTGATTTCCTGTGTCACCAGCAACACCAATAGAAGCCTTAAATTTATTAGGCCTGGGAGCAGAAGGCTAAGGAGTTAAATGCTTTGATTTAATTAAGCCACCTAATGGTTTAAGCTTCAATAAATTCTCACCTGATCAGGACGGCCAGCATCTCCTATGCACATTACCATCCTCACATGGCAGGAAGACAGCAGACGAGGTCCCTGGAACACATGGGGCTCTGAGCTCTCTGCTAGCATGCTGTGAAGGAGGGCATCTGTCTTCTCCAAGGGCCTGCGCCTTTGTCATCTAAAAGGTGACAGGCTGCCAAAGACAGGGGATGTCTGCAGATTCTGGATGCTTTCTGAGATGGGTGGAATCAGTCCTCGGTGATCCATGATTCTTCATTCAGCAAACTGGCCTTCATGTCACTAGAGGAAGTCTAAGGCCCTGAATTCTGTGTGTTAGAAACATGGATTGAGTACCGCACTAGCCAAGGGATTTTGACAAATCATTTCACCCTGAGCCGGGTGTCTAGATCTGCAAGGCAAACATCACAAGGCTGGGCATCACCACACTTCTATGAGGTTACAAGAAACTAATATGGCACAGAGAGCCTGGGTCACATCACAACCACCATTATTACCATCACAAATCCAAGCAGGAACCTGGTGTCAGTGCATGTGTTACAAACCACCCAAGGGAGGCAAGGCTTAGTGTTTGGCCACTGTTGTGAGTTTGGCCACTAGGTGAGGGACCTGTGGAATACATGGCTCAACTTTCCAACAGTAGTAAGAGCTAGATTTCTGAACATAGAGTTAGAGCAGTGAAGGTCGGAGAGGGGCAGTCATTCTCCCAGTGTCAGAACAGAAGATATCTGTCTGAACAGGGATTCCAACTCAAGAGCTAATTGTGGTGGTCTCATCTTTAATCCAAACACTTGGGAAGCTCAGGAAGGAAGGCTGGCGTGTGTTTGAGAACCTGGGCTACGCAGTGGGTACCAGGCCAGTCAAGGTTATATAGATAGCAAGTGTGCGTGTGTGTGTGTGTGTGTGTGTGTGTGTGTNTGTGTGTGTAGCCACAGAGCCCAGCTCAAGTCTGCTGGAATCTTGGACTTGCTTGTTTCCAAGGCCAGGTTGGGGCGAGGCAGACAGAGAATCACAAAGCAGGAAGCAGATAGGCTAGCTGGTTTCCAAGGCCAGGTTGGGGGCGAGGCAGACAGAGAATCACAAAGCAGGAAGCAGATGGGCTAGCTGGTCATCTTAAGATCTGGATAGGAAGTAGAGGCTGCAGAAACTGTGAAAAGTGGACTTTGAAAAGGAAACGATTCTGATCCTCCCATGGCTGCCACAGTCGGACAGTGTCTCCAAAGTCCACACACCGGAACTTAATCTCCAGGGCAACATGTTGAGAGGTAGGACCTTTACAAGATGAACAGGTCAGAGGTTCTGACTTCGTGGTTAGGTTGATGTCATTACACAGGTGTAGCCTAGCTGCTATTCCGAGCATGACTCCAATGAAAGATGGGTTCCCTCTCTGCCATGCGCTCTTCTTTCTCACCCATGCTCCTCCTTGGGATGATGCAAGGAAAAGCCCTCACCAGTCCTTAGTATAACATTTCTGCAAATGGGGCACCCCCACAACTTTATAGGGAAGGGAAGGGAGGCAGGAGAAGTCTCATGTGTGTCTGTTGTTTAAGCACACAGGGGGTGCCTGAAGCTGGTTGTAATCCTCGTGACTAAAGCACAGGGTGGTGAAATTTGTCTGCTGTGTAAGCATGACAAGCTGAGTTTGATCCCCAGCACCCACTGTAAAAAACAAACAAACAAACAACAAATCAGACACAGTGCTGGGGAAGGCAGAACCAGGCAGGTCCCTGAAGCTCATTGGAGAGCCAATCTGGCTGAATCAGAAAGTCTCTGGTTCAGTGAGAGAACCTGTCTGTCCCAAGAAACCAGAGAAAGACTGAGTAAAATACTGTATGTCAACTTATACATGCAGACAGGACCATTTGGGCCTGCACATGCATGAACATGGATACACAGGTATACACACAGACCACAATCCACATGCACACATACACAAACTATAACACACACATGCTGTGTGCATATGCGCATGCACATTTATGCACTCCTACCATTTATAGAGAGACTTCCGTTCAATCATGTCTCCCTGAAGAACAGCGCTCAAAGCATACTAGGACGATCTGATCTCTGCTGCTGGGCGCTGTACCAGGCCTTCTTTCTCAAAATATAACTTCGTTTTTCTCTAAGTATCTATAGCTCATCCAACTTGAGCCCTCTCTCTAAGCCAAATCCCTCCAGGAGGCTGAGAATGTACCCCCACTTCCCTTAAGGTCGAGCTCTCCAGTCCAGGTTCCTAGATGGCCCACTGACAAATCTCCTATCTAACACTAATACTTAAAACACTAATAGATTTTGTTCTCCACTGGGTACCATCTGTTCATTTAAGTCAACATTAATACGTTCCTATCCTAGAGCGCCCAAGGCAATCCTCAAATTTTGCTGGACTAGAGGAAAAAGGCACCATGAATGTAAAGACTCAGGAATGCTCATCATTCAGAAAGTGAGGAAGGGTGAAAAAAGAGGGATGAGGAGGAGAAGGAAAAGCAGAAGAGGAGGAAGCAGGGGAGAGGAAAAAGAAGGAGGAGGAAGCCAAGTTAGAATGCTGCCAGGTGACTCTCCACAGAAGGGCACAAGCGAGGAGCTAACAGGTATGACTTTTTAATTCGCTATTCATTTCTTCATTTAATCCTAGCTAACTTGAAATTTGATTAAAATATTAGCCACTTGAAGAAAGAGACTGAGAACTCTCCACAACAGGAAGGAGGGACCTTGCAGGTTAGGCTGATGACATGAATAAAGCCTGGGGTTGTGTGGGACCTGGGGGACAAGCTAAGGTCAAAGGGGTGGCCACTCAGCTCAGAAGGCGAGATGAACTAGCATTCATGTGGACTTGGGTCACATCCCCAGCATCACACATTAAATAAACCAACTATGAAATAGAGGTACCCAAGCTCCCTTCACTACACAGCAACCCAAATAACAGCTTCAAGTTGATTTCCCATCAAATTGCTGTCAAGGTTGCAGGAATATCATCTTCTATGGAAGGAGATACAGAGGGACTTGGGATTTGGAAGCAATGATCCAGTCACATGTGTACACACACACTGCTACCACCACTATCACCACTACCACCATCCCCACCATCCCCAACCCCACCATCATAATCATCATCATTATTACCACCACCACCACCACCATCATCATCACAATTATCATCATTATCATCACCACCACCGCCATCATCTTCATCATCATTATCATCATCTCTCAGGGTCTTGAAGTCTTGAAGTACCAAAACCTTCTCTTCTAATTAACTCCCTAGCAAGTTCACATACACATGTCCCTTCTCCCAGGCTTTAACCCTTACCTTTAAAATGGGTTGCTTTCTACTCTGCAGGTAAGTCACTAGAAAGATCTGTCCTGTGATTTGAGTTAAAGGGTTCGATATTTAGGTAGAAGACAGGACCTAATCCTGGAGAGTCACTGCCGAGCATGGTGACAGTCATTAATATAATATTCTGTATAAATGAAGAACGTGAAGAAAGATCCTCAATGCTCTCACCTTAAAATGCTAAGTATGGGTGGTGTTAATTAGCTTGATTTAATCCCTTCACCATAAATACATCCAGCAAAATATTACATTGACACTATAAATATATGGTTTTAGCAGTCAAAAAAACAGAAAGTCTGTGGGTGTTGTATCACAGTGACATGGGGCCATGAAGATTGTGTCACTCTGTGTGTCCTGGATGGATGAATCTAAGAGCATTCTCATCAGGGAAATGGGCATGCCGGCCCTTGTCATGTTAAGATTGGGTGTTTGAAATGCACAATGAGCTCCAGGAATCAACAGAGATCTGGACAGACACTCACCTTTTTATGCATGCCCTGTATTCCGATCCTGGCTGCAGCCAATGCCAAGTTCATTTCTGAACACTCTACAACCATGTTGTGGACGATGAAGGAAGTCACTCACACACATTTGTTGAATAAATGTGTAACTGACTTGATATTCATCTCTAACCTCGTGTTTGCTACCTTTCAAATCAAATTGCATTTTCAAGGCTCCATCTACCGCTCTGCATGACATGGACTGTAAAATAAATTGAATGTAAAACTGAGGGAAAATTAGGCAGAAAGTCTTCTGTTCCTTAGGAATGAAATGAATCATATCAAATTTTCAAGACTCTATCTATGAATTATCTGTGAGGTGGGTAGTAAAATAAATTGGATGTTGAATTATGGGAAATTACGAACAGGGCCCATATACCTTGGTGATAGAAGCAGGGCCTTTTGTATGTCGTAGGCGTGTGGGTGAGCACTGCACCCAAGCAGTGGATGCTGTTGGGTTTTGAGTTATACTATTCTTAAGTTTGCACACAATTTTCTTGAAGGCTGCTTTTTGTACATTCACACGACATCAAAACATCTGATACTTTGGGGTTGAAGCTGTGCGTTAGGGTTCTGAGAATTTGCAGAGGAATGATTATCCTCAGAACTCACCACTTGGAACCACGTTGAGCCTGTTGCCCACTCCAATCCACATGTTACCCACTGGGACCTACTTAGGATCCCGCTTGGTCCGGAATCTTGGTAGCTTGCCAACCTCAAGGAGCCTCAGCCTTCTTGTCATCAGTACAAATCCAATTCCAACTCAGTTTCCTTCTACCTGCCAAAGCACTTCTGCTTTCACTGAGAGACACTCGACGGATCCTGAGTTACATCACTGTGGGTCAAAAGAGGAGAGGAAAGTTTTCTTTAAAAGTCATTGCTCACGGTAAATGCAAGATGCCATCTGAAGGCACACTTTTCAGTCTAGACTGCCAATCATATCTGTCCCACCTGTCACTCCCTAAATAATCAACACAGAGACTTATTGTTAGCTATAAATGATCAGCCGATAGCTCAGGTTTATTACTAGCTAACTCTAACATTTTCGACTTAACCCATATTTCTTATCTACCCTCTGCCACGTGGCAGTAACTTCTTTCAACACAGTAAGTTCATCTTGTTTCTCTCTGTGTCTGTTCAAGACTCCTCAAACTCTGCCCTTCTTCCCAGAATTCTCTCTGCCCTGAAAATCTTGTGTAACTATCTGCCAATAAGTTTTTATTAACACTGAGAGCAATACATCTTCATGCTGTACAGAAGGATTATTCCACAGCAGCCATCATTGGAATACAAATACATCTGCGGGTTAATTTGGGATGCTCTGTGCAGCAATGGAATGCGCTGACACGAGAACTGTGCATCCTTCTATGTGAAAGGTCATAGGACCGAGAGCAGAGACATGGTGACCTCATTGGTAAAAGCACACAGCTAGGATGCACATGGCTGACATGGTGTGGGCATCAGCCCAGATCTTGCCTCTAACCCCAGCCTTTCTGCTAAGTAGCTGGGACTCAGACCCTGCTGACATTAGCCATGGTAAAGTGACTGAGACTGAGAAGTCTTCTTCTTCCTTCCCAGCTAAATCCCCAGGAGGGCAGGGGGTCATTCAGCATGACCTTCCTTCCTTAGTAATGTCTGAGAAATCAAAGCAGAGAAAAGAAGCCAAGGGAAACCTCAAAGTCTAAGAATCAATTCTGATGGGGGAACATTGTGCACTGGAGCTGTTCTGGGCTTTGGGTGGCATGGGTGACGTCTAAAAATGACATGTGATGTCTGTCTAGGATCAGAGTTGTCATGGGCTGCTTTGAGACTTGTATGCTCATGAGTCTAGCTTAATGCAAGTGGTTAAGTCGAGTTGGCTTATTAATATTTCCTGTATTTCCACCTAAATTCAGTTCAACAGGCCACAGACTAAAGATTAAAAGGTACTCGCAGCATCCTGTTCCATGAAGAAGCCAGTTTTCATTCACCGGACCAGAGCTGAACATGCACAGTATTCCTGCTCTGTGTCAAGCTGTGGCTGTGGTAAAATCTCCCGACCATGGAGGAAAGAAGAGGCATACTCCTCCAGGTCACAGTCTCTTACCGACAGCAGCCATGGCAGGAACTCAAGCAGAAGCCATTAAGGAATGCCACCTGCTAGCTTGCTTGCTTTTACTCAGTTAGCTCCCTAATTCAGCTCGAGATCACTTGCTCAGGGAATGGTACCACCCCACAGTGGATGGGACCCTGTATCTTATGCTCAAAACAGTTCCTTACAGATATGTCCACAGGCCCATCTGATCTAGGTGATCCCTCAGCAGACACTTTTCTCAGATGACTCCAGGCTATGTCAAGTTGACAGCTGTGTCTAAGACTAGCCTTCTAGATGTAAAACAATCAATCACCTCTCTGAGGCCAAGATGCTCAAGAGTTGGTTGCTCCATACAAACTCAGGTTATTGTTTCCTAGTTAACAGAAAGATGGGCAAGCACAAAAATGTGATTTTTTTTCTCCCAAAGCAGCTTGGCTTTTTCAAGTTCTCTTTTGCTTCTCCCTCTGCCAGTAGCTGACTGGTCTCTGCACACTCAAAGCCAGGAGGAAGATGCTCTATTGAAATGCTAATACAGAGCTAGCTGTACAATATGACTGCATCCCCTTCAGGTCTACAAATCATTTCCACATAAAATAAAATTCTGTGAGGCCTTGTTGCAGAGCATATTTGTTTAATTATTCACATTTTAGAATGCTTGGTTTCCGCAATCAATTTTCAATATTTAAAGGGGGATAAAAATGCCAGTTTATCTGTACATCTGTTAAGTAAATGTAGTGTTAGGAATACTTGTATTATGTAACAATGGGAACTGGTTGACCCTAAGCTAACATTTAGCAAGAATTGTGTTCATTTGCATCTTTTGATGGGTGGCTGGTCCAGCAATCACCTTGCTAATGTAACCATGTACTTGACAGAAACAACTTAAGGAAGGGTTTGTTTTGGCTCACAGATTAGAGGTCCAGTCCATCATGGTGGGGAAATCATGGCAACAGGAGCCTGAGACAGCTGGTCACATGGCATCTGCAGGCATGAACAGAGATGAATGTTGGTGTGTAGTTCACCTTCTCCTATTTATTAAGACTGGGAGCCCAGTGCTATAGGATGGCACCTCCCACATTTTGGGTAGGTCTTGTCTCCTTATTTAAACCATTCAGGGAATATCCTTATGGACAGAGTGATCCACTGGGTGGTGATTCTAAATTTACTTGAAGTCAACCATCATGTCAGCTTTGCCTATCTTCCTTATTCTTTTTCCCTAAGGCAGAAGGTCAGGTCCAGTGACTATCAAACACTGACCCTTTCTTTCGTGTGTGAACCTAAATGTACAATAAGCCACCATTACAGCCATCTCTGCTAAGGGGAAACCTAGGTCCTCATTTCTGCTTCTAATATACTTTCCTTAGACTATACTTTTCCTTTTTTATTTAGTCTGGCAGTTATGGTAAGTCTTTGTATTTAATCAAATCTAGAAAGTTCCTCCCATATATACCTAAAGATTTGTCTGTGTTGATTAGGGTTTTTTGTTTGCTTTGTTTTTGTTGTTGTTTTGGCATTTTTTGTTGTTTGTCGACTTGACATAAACAAGAGTCATCAGGTAATAAGGAACATAAATTGATGAATTGTTCCTGTTCCCACCAGATTTCCTATATCATATTTGAGAGACTTTTTCTCTATGTTGCGCTTGCCTGTGGTTTTCTAGAAATGGCTGCATAAACAAGTCTGGAGCAATGGCATTATCAATGGACAATGCTAACGTGGACGGATGAGATTTCTCTGGGCCATACCCCAGATAAAGAACTATAGGCAATCCATGACGACTTGGAGGGGAACTTAGCTTCTCAAAGATGAGACTCCTTGTTGGTTGCTTAATGCATAGTGGTTGCTCCTAAAACCACAGACACAACAAAGTGGATTCAGAAGATTGTGTGTGTGTGCATATGCATAAATACATATGTAAGTGTAACCCTAATGAAAGAAAAGGAGGCTATCAACTAGGGAGCTGGGGAGGGTAGTTAGGAGGGAATGGAGGGAGGAAAGGGAAGTAGGAAAGTGATAGAAAACTATCTCAAATAAAAACGTATTTTTCAAAATCAGAAAAAAAATTTAAAGAAGTAAAATACAAGAGGATGGAGGTAGAGTGTTCCATGCTTGCAATAGTAAAACACTGTGAACCTCAAACTGCTGGTAAGCATGGGCCCAGTTTTGGGGAGAAAAGCAGTTTGGTGGAGGCTACAACAGAAAGAACTGGCCCGGAAGGTAGGCAGGCTCCTGACTTGTGAGGAGGAGCTCTTGGCTCATGTGATTCCTGTTCTTTCCTGGGCTGTCACAGGCACCTGGGAATTTCTTTTCATCTGGGAATTACTTTCCACCCAAGGACAGGCATTGGCATCACCTCATGCCTGCGATGACATGTAGGTAATGCACCATGATTTTCAGAGTCCATATGTCCGGTCAGTAGGAGGCCTCTGGGGTACAGGTGCGATTACTATGAACACTTTATACATGGCCTTGGCTAGGGGCAAGCAGAAAGGCTGTGCATGAAGGGAAAGGTGACAGACAAGGGGTGCGGGAGACGAGCCTACCATCTGGGGCGCTACACAAACCAAATCCCCAACCTGCTCCTGCAATCAGAATAACGTGTTTTTCTTGTGCAGAGAATCGGAAGTGGTGGTCAAGGTGAGGCGAGGATGCCCGTGGGAACTTTTCTAGGGCTCTTCTTCTCTACTGTCATCCTCACGGATCTGTGTCGATGAACTTATCATTACATGTTTGTATTTTGTTAGTTAGTTAGCTGTTTGCTTGTTTAGTGTGTGCATGTGTTAATCTGAGTACACGTTATGCCACAGCACATTTGTAGGAGTCAGAAAAGAACTTGCAGGCACCAGGTTTCACCTTTTACAGTGTTGATCCCAGAGAATGAACTAAGGTCACCACGTTTGGCAGCAAGCACCTTTACCCAGTGAGCCATCTTGTCGGCCCCAGGTATTCATTGTAACCCCTCACTTTCTTCTTCCTCTGGCTCTGCTAATCCTTCTTCGGGGTGTTTTTCACTCAGACATCCTAACTTTCTATATATCTGTTTCTTCACCTGGTAAAGTCTTTTGTTTCCTGCTGCCAAGCAGGTCCCCCTCAAAAGGAAAAAAAAAAAGTCCCTGACAAGTCCCACCCCTTTATAATTACACAGTTTACTCTTTTCTGTGATTATATGCAAAGTAATTAAACTTAGCATTTGGTTATTTACCATGTTTGTTAATCATTTTCCCTGTTAATTTTTATTTTAAATCCTGTCTTGTTAAAAGTGATTCTCAACCCTGCTGAAGGAATGCAAGAGACGCCGTCTCCAGAGCTCAGGCCCATTGGGAAATCAGAGTTTTCTTAGACTATGCAAATCAATATCAACTCAGTACTTCAGAACCACGTAGCATCTCACTGAATTTACAGAATTTTGTAGAATCTGTGTCTTCCTTGTAGGTCCCTGGAGGTAGGCATCACCTTCCCCACTTTTAATGATGTGGCTTAGAGTTGCTAACAGAGGTGGCGAAAGCCGGTAATTGGGAGACAAGATTTGTTGGGTTGGAGAAACTGGTGGAATTCTGACAGTGCAGAGTGGAGAAGTAAGGAGTAGTCTCCTCTTTCTCTCTCTTTCTCTCCTCTCTTTCTCCCTTCTTTTCCTTCCCTCTTCCTCCCCTCTTCCCATATTACTCTCTCCCTCTCTTCCTCCTCTCCCTCCAACTTCTCCTTCTTTCCTTCCTTCCTTCCTTCCTTCCTTCCTTCCTTCCTTCCTTCC
>LOEQ01005350.1:80397-95823 GCA_001685075.1 Bramus lutescens
GAGAGAGAGAGAGAGAGAGGAGAGGAGATGAATACCATGCAGTTGTAGAATTCTGCTGTAGATCACCTAGGAAGCACTCACTTCTGATCTGCAGATTTATTGGCAGATGGGCAGCCTTGGACCTGTGCCATGTATGAAGGCTGTTGAGTGTCCTGAGAGCAGCTGATGCTCTGTCTGTGAGAACAGTGTCTCTCCTCCAGGTGCCCCAGTCCCCGCCCGGAGTCCAGGGCTCACAGGCAACCCTTTGTTCTATGATCTCTTCATCCTTCTCCCAGGTTCTCCATCCAGGACAGCACTGTGCTCTTTCTCCAGAGCTGTATGTTCTTAAATGTCTTTTTGCCTCTGTTAATTTGCCTGGAGCCACACTTTCATCTCAACTCTTAACCAAGAGGCACCCACTGAAATATTTAGTAGTAGAAATTGTGCCCTGGGTCCTTCCTCCTATTGCCCAGTTCAGTGTCATTAGGAATAAAAGTGAGTCAGGTGCTTCTACAGTTTGGTATCAGACAGCGGAATCCACTGGGAACCCCTCTGAATGAGTGACAGTAAAGCTTTTGAAGCCCAGAAGGGTGAGCACTCAGAGCAGACTTTTGCAGAAACACATTCACTCGTCCCTGATTCACCTCAGCTTGGTGCTGGCCATCAGGCACTAGCGGCCTATGACCAAGTCGCTGCAGCAATGAGAGAGAAAGATAGGGATACCTACAAGTGTGGCCACAAGCACAGAACAGAACGGAAGGTGATTAAAGAATAACCCAAGGCAGAGAAGAAGACTGTTTCTAGAAAGCAAAGTTTCTGTGTCAAGTCTTTTCTGAATGTTTCTGTTGAAGAGGAGTCTGGCGGCAGGGTGGGGTTTGAGGTGGGTGTGGAAGAGAAGTAAGGGGAACCTGCAGGCAGATGACAGGAGCAGCAGAGGCAGGGGTGCCCTGGGGTACAGTACATTGTGCTGTACATGTGCTGATGGGAGAGCGTCAGACACTGGGCTCCTGGGATGTTATCAGGAGTGGGGAGAGATACTGAAGAAAGAACACAGAGGCTGGGGGGTGTGGGCCCATGTCCACACCATAGAACTGATGTTCATCCTCCTTGTGGGGCAGCATTGAAAGGCTAAGGTAAGGGGAGGGTGGCCTGTGACTTGCATGTTTGTAACATGAGCGGGGCCTGCTTGTTGGGGTTTCTGTCCCACCTGGTTCCCCTCNAATCAACTTCCTCCTTCCCAGAATTCTCCTGTTCTCATTGCATCATTTCTACTATCTGTCTGGTTTTCCCCGCCTATAATTCCTGCCTGGCCAATCAGCGTATATTTAAAACATGATTGACAGAATACAGACAATTCTCCTGCACCACGTGTTCCTGAGGGAGAAGGAAGTGGTAGCTGAAGGCAAGTTAGGAGACACTGAATTTGGCATGCAGCCAATAGAGGGTAGCTAATCAAGACACAGGCCTAGCACAGGTGGGACATGGAGGGACAGAACAGACAAGAAACCTGGGCACTGGGGACACAATGCAGCTACCAAGCAGCTGCCTCTCCTGGGTGGAAGTCAAAGCCTAGACCTGCTTTTGCTGCTTCTGACCCAGACTTCGTGACCTTGGGAGCCACAGAGAAGGATCAGGCCATTTCAAAGGACAAGATGGTTCTTTCACCAAAGGTAAGGTGATTAAATCAGAGAAAGGTCCTTCAAAACTTCAGAGAGTCATAGGCCAGATTTTCATCTGTACCAATCTTCAAATGGAATCTCTGGTTTAGATTGGGATGGTAGGGGATGGACAAGCATTCCAAATGCCAGTTCTGAATATGAAGTATGACAGGTCAGCCCTGACCACAGTGAAGTTCTGGGGTCTGGCAGAGCAGGTGATCTTTCTCCATCATCATAGTGAATGTGCCTACCTATGGACAACAAAGCCGTGACTGCTTTCAACAGTGGCTGTTCATGATGCCCAGTTTTGTTTGCTATCTTATCCCTAACATGTGTGTCCAGTACCCAGTTCCTAGTGTGCCCAATGAGCTGACTTCTGTTTATGTTGAAGTCCTTGTGCCTGTAAATGTGTGTGATTTTCACGTGAACTTCTATCCCATGAGTCTTCCCTGTGGGACAGAATGGAGGGAGGTAGTTACTATCAGACTGTAACAAGAAAAAAATGGAAAATAAGTCTGCAAAACTAAGAATAAAGGTAACTGTGCACCTATGCTGATGTGTGCACCTATTTTTGTCTGTCCATCTGTCATTGGCACCTGCATATATACTGGTGACTGTAGAGGTACAGAGACCACTAACTCCTGGAGGCAGGATTTGCTTCTGTAACTGTTATTAATTCAAAGAGCTCAGATCCTGGTGACCCAGTTTCCTCATCTATAAAATAAGGATGATTATATTTATGAATAAAACAGTGGGATGAATGGGAATGCATGAGCAGGAAGAAGCAATTGTAACAACAAATTACAAAAAAAAAAACCCAAACAAACAAATTTACACTTGGGCCTCTCCACTGTCCCTGACACCATACTGTGTCCCTGGAAGCCAGCAAATTAAAAATATTGATATATTCTCCCTCAATGCATGCAGAACTGGCTGCCTGAAGAAGTTAACAGGCAGCTCCTATAGCCTTCTTAGTGGCCCATCCCTGCCACACATCACAAGGATGTGAGGTGATCATGTCAAAGTAGTGGCTAAATTCTACCTTTTCCCCAAGAGGTGTCCTCTTCACTACGACTGACAGTGTCTGGACCACATGTGAATCTTGCCTACTGTTTTTATCCCAAGGAGAAAGTAACAGCTTTTCTAACAATGGTTTCTATGGCTTGGGCTCTACGTACCTGGGAAGCCCACACTTATTTCTAATCATCAGTATTTGCTCTGTTGTCATCCTAGTCACTTATATCGAATCAACCAACCAAGTGGCTTGAAAGGACACAGGGTTCTTACTCAGTTGTGAGGAGGGAACTGGAGCATGGGTATGGCTGGCCTGGGCTCTCTACTCATAGCCCAGTAGGCAGGAGTTCAGGGAAGCCTCTCTCTTTGGACTTAAATTGATAGAGCTCAATCAATATAAGAATGGTTGGGCTGTATCTTACAGATGGAGCCTGCTAGATGTTCTGAGGTTTGTTCACTGTGGGTAGGAATCTTGAGGTACAGCCTTCTCTTCCTGTGTTCCTACAGGTCTTCCACAATCTGTCTTTTCTGTTATCTCAGGGATCTAATTTCATTTCAATGCAGAGACATGCTTTTGCCCTGGGTTTTGACAGATGGCTAGGAGTTTGATTGAAAAGGAAGAACCAACCAGTCTGGGATGGGGGGGATTGATGTGTCAGATTTAGGGTGATAGGTCCTGCCTTTCTGCTAGCTGGGGTAAAGGATTCTGAGTGGGTGAGATTGTCTGTTCTGAAACCACAAGGACCCGAGTTCTATTCTCCAGTGCTCATGTGAGATGCTGGGCGTGACCACAATTGTGCCTGAAATTGCAGCCCTGTAGAGACTAAGACAGGAGGTTCCTTGGGGCTTGCTGGATGTTAATTCAACCTCGGTTTCAATGAGAAACTGCTCCCAAGGGAATGAAACGGAGAGTGGGAGAGCGAGGCCTGACCCGTTATCCTCTGACCTCCACACCAGACCATGCACCTGCACGTACGTGTTCATCAGTACCCAACATGTAACAATTTAAAAAAATAAAATGTGGTCATCAGAATTACTGCTGGTTCCTCCTAAGAGATCAGAAAAGGTGCTAGTCCCTTTCAAGGCTCACGGGCGATGGCACAGTTGATAAATGTGGGCATCGATCGTCTCTGCTTCCAACCCATGTCTGGCTATTCTCTCTTTCGCTTTACTTCGTTCCCTTAATATTGATGCAACCTGGACCAAAAGGTCTGCCTCTGCTTCGATCCCCATAAAAAGCCCGGTGGAATTCACATTAGCACGTCCATAAAAGTCAGGGAGGCTCGGCAAACGGCTCAGAGCTTAAACTCTGGAGTGGAAAGCCTAATCACGATTTAATATAACTAAGTATGCACATACTTTATGGTCAATCATCCAGACCATTTCCAGGGTCCCTCGGCTTTGAAATGGCTGTATCTCGGAAGGAGCTGCCGATGAGCCTTGCCTGACATGACATATATTGAAATAGACTGTGGAGCAATCACTTAGGGATGGAAATCTTGCTACAGTGGTAGTGAACCAAAGCTAAGAGGCAAATTATTCAATTACAGTAAATTTACAGTAGCTTAATATTTGATAAAAGTGGCTCTTCCCTCATCAGACCATCTTACTGAAAACGTTTGAGCAGCCAAATAGCTCCGGAAGCTCTCAAGATGTTTTAAGTACTTATTAAGAAAATTCATCTAGCTTGATCTTATATGAGCATTGCATTAGAATGTATTTTTTAAAATACATATGTAATTGTCAGGTACTTTCTATATGCATCTAAGGCCTTGACATTAACCCGCTGATTTTCTGTAGCCAGCAGGGGCGCATGTGGGTGGACCCTGCAGCAACACCAATAGGAGTAAATCCTGTCTGAAGTATATAATGTAACCTTGCACTTGGGCAGGGAGGCTTTGAAGTTGCAGGTAAAGCTCTGTTCCCTGGTGCATGCATTATTGAGATGTGCCTAGCCAGGGTTCAGGAGACTCCAGGAGAGGCTGGCTTGCACACTCAGCTCATTTCCATTGAGAAGCCAGTTGTGTGTTTTGTAGCTCAGCTTTAGAGATTCTCAGTGTGTGTGTGTGTGTGTGTGTGTGTGTGTGTGTGTGTGTTTGTCTGTGTGTGTGTGTGTGTAAATGTGTGGAGGGGTATGTCTATGTGCATGTGTGTGTGAGTATACACATGCATGTGGGCCTGTGTTGAGGTCAGAGGTCACTGTCAGATAACTCTCGAGGAAGACTCTTCCACCTAGCCTGGGGCTCCTCAATTCAGCTAGACTTGCTGGCCAGAGGTGTCCTACACCCTCTGCACCACAGCTCTGGGGTGTAAGTGCTGTTGTGCCCTGATTTTGCACAGCTGTTAGGGATCCAAAGTCAGGTTTCCATGCTTGCATAGGAGGCACATTGCCAATAGAACCATCTTTTTGGTCCCTGCTTATTGTGTTTTAAAGCTTCTAATTCAGCCTAAGATTCTCCATTTCTTTCTCATTGTAATTTTGGTGTATGTGCTCATGTGTACGGAAGTGCTCATGGAAGCCAGAGCTGGGCATTGGATGTCTTCCTCAGGTGCCCTCCATCAGTGAGTGACAGAGTTTCTCAATGAACATGGAGCTCGTCAATTCTGCCATTTTGGGTGGTCAGTGAGCACCAGGAATCCCCATGTCTCTAGCTCCATATTGCTGGGATTACAGGTGCATGCCCCTTTGTCTATTTTGTTGTTGTTGTTCTTTGCTTGTAGTATATGCTTATGACTGCACTGAGGTCCCCCAAATTGCATGGCAAACAATTTACTGACTGAGTCATCATCTTAGCTCACAAGAGTCTGCACTTCTGATGAGCTCCAGGGAGACGCGGACCCCTTTTCCAGCCTGCACCAACTTTGCAAATCGCACGAGGATGAGATACGTTCTATCGGTGGAGTCGCTGATGTGACCCATGGCTTGCAGGACCACAGGACATAACAGACACGGCCCTGCTCTGTTGTCCTAAGTTCCCTAGATTTCTGGCTGGGTGGCATTGGGCTGAGATGCTCAACTCCTTTGAGGAGATCCCAATGCAGGGTACTGGGAAATGCTCCTGGGCTGCTAGACTAAAGCGCTCTGCAGGGAGCTGCCTGGGACTCCCGTCTCCTTGAAAGGGGACACCTACATGCACACTTGTTCTGCAGTTGGCCTTGGAGTTGAGACTTTAGTTGTGTTCTTTCTGGACCAGGCTCCTTCCCATCAGGCGACACCAGCAGGGAATGTTGACTTCCCTAACTCCCACAAGCAGAGTCAGACTTCTTAATCTAGGCCTAGTTAAACTTCCCCTATTGCTCAGGCACTTGTCGTCAAATATAAAAGAGGCAAGGAGAGGGGGTGGAAGTGCTAATTAGGCCCTGTCACAATCCAGCTCCGGTGATGAGAAGTCCTAGTATGCAAATCAGATTCAACCCATCCTAGGCTTTGCAGGCCTGCCAGGGCAGGAGTGGGGGAACAGGGCTGACAACCTCATCTGGAAGGAAGAAGGCAAAGGCTGGCCTGGTTACCTGCGTGTCCATCTGTTCTGCAGTGTCTCCCAAGCTCCAGGGCTGAGAGACAATTAGGTAAAGGGGAGACGCGAGTGTGCAGCCTGTGTTAACTATTCCACATTCTGAGCCACAGTGTTGCAGCTGTATTCAGAGTTAAAGCGAGCTAATGGCTTTAAACACATGTGCACACACACACACACACACACACACACACACACACACACCATTCAGCTCAGTATAAATGTCATGGTATTAACCACCAGATATGGAGAACTATGAACGTAAGTGGCCCTTCTATAATAAAGCTCATTATTAATAGGCCTATTAGCTCAGCATTCGCTGAGACTGACAGCAACTTCTTTCCCCCACAGCTGCTCGCTCTCTTTTACATCCAAGACCCCTTCTGACATCTCAATGTATAGTAAAAGGCAGAGAGTGGGGTGGGGGTGGTGGGGAGGCGGGGTGGGAGAAAGGAAGAAAGATGGTGTCAAAAGGGAGCGAGCAAGGGGGAGTTACCTTGCATGGGGCACGCATTAGGAAACAGCAGTGAACATGATGGGGTGTTTATTAAGGGCATACATGCTACATGGAAGATTCTAAGCAAGTGCCAGGAAATATGGGGCACCAGGTAAGGACAAATTTCAGATCAGTGGCTTTAAAATTTATATAATCATGTCCCCAACGGGCCTCGAGACACACCTTCAGTAAAAACTGTGAGGTATCTAAAATTCAGACACAATTTAATTTCCTACATGCAAAGTAAATCCAATCACTTAAATGCTACAAAGAAGGCATCCTGAATAGCTTTTTGTCGATTTGACCCATGTCTAGCCATATCTGAGAAGGGGGGATCTTGGCTGACAAAAGGCCTCCATTAAATCAGCCTGTAGGCAGGTCTGTGGTGGCATTTTCTTGACTGGTGATTCATGTGGCACGGCCCTGATCACTTGGGACAGTGCCACTCTGGGCAAGTGGTCCTGAAGTACACAGGACATCAGAGTGAGCAAGCCAGGGCAATGTTCTTTCATGGCCTCTGCTTCACTTCCTGGCTTGCCTTCCCTGGCGGTGAACCTGGAAATAGAAACTGAAATAGACCCTTTTCTCCCGAGTTCTTTTTGTCCACGGTCTTTATCATAGCAATAGAAACCTAACTATGACAGAACTGTACAGTGATACCTGGTTTTCATTTTCAACTTGGCAGGATCCAGACTCACCAGGGAGAGAGATGAACCTTTGGGCAGGCTCATGAGGGGATTACCTTGATTACATTAATTGATGTGGAAGGATCCATCTTAATCGTGGGTGGGACCATTCCCTGAACTGTTTAAAGTGGAGAAAGTGAGCTGAGCATGCTTTCCTTGCTGTTCCTCCGTTGCTCTCTGCTTCTTTGCTGTGGACGTCATGAGCTCTGCCTGACTTGACTTCCCCACCATGATGCAACTTGGACCTGTTTGCCCGGATCAGCCCCTCCTCCCTTAGGTTACTTTTGTCAATGCCTTTTATCAGGGCAACAGGAGAAGAAGCCCAGACAGGTGCTAAGACTTAATGGGACCAAGTTTATAAGGTCAGACTCTCTCTATTGGATCCAGTCTCTGACCCTGAACACAGCTTAATCCACAGCCGCATCCTCACCATTTCCCAGGAGACATTCTACTTTTATGCCCTCTCTGGTGGACCAAGCTCAATGTGAGTCTTATCTGTTTCCCCGGAATTTTATGGGCCCTTTTATTGAACCCCTTTTGCAAATGATATCGAAGTTTTGAGCCTCTGAAGGACAGCAGTGAGTCACTATGGTCGTTTACCCAGCAAGCACTGGATACCTGTTCCACACTAGTTGTTCTGGGGAACACTAGAGGTGTTGAAGCCATGATAGACTCTCTCTTGGAGCCCAGAAATGTGAACCAAGTGAGACAAAGTCAGGCAGGAAAGGCTGAACCAGCTATGAATGCTCCTCTAACCAGCTGAGCCAAACTGTCAGCTTCTCTTCTAGAGAAAATGTCATGGGGTGGAGCCCTTCTATGGGACAGATATTGCAGATTGAAGATTTAAAAAAAATCTTAAAGAGACTCTGGGATTTATAGATGCAAAAATAATGTTGTATTTTCAGCTTTAAAAAATATTATAAAAAGTCCCAGGGGAATGAATCGCTAAGTGAAGAAAGATGAGAAATTTAATAAATAGGAATCCACAGAGGCCAGCTTAATATCACACAGAAAACGATATGTGAGGACGGCCACCAGTCTCAGCTCAGCAGCAAATGATGGAGAGCAAACGAGTTGACATTTGCTTAATGAGTGAGAACCCAACACCTAGTGTGTACCAGCCATCCTGACAGAAGATCCCATGGCTGCTCTCGGATGTGGGATTCCCTCTTCATTTTCCTCATCTATAAAATGGGACTAACCTTTCCACCAGGAACCAGCTATGACTATATAAGCAGTTGGTGTACTTGCTACTGGAAAGAAGTCTGTAGTGTGCTTACAGCACAGACACTTGCTTGAGTTGTACCCCTAGCAAATGCTTGAAACAGCTCGGTATGGTGACCTGCCCCTGCAATCCTGGCCTTGACAAGCAGGGACAGGAGAATCCTCAAGGTTTTCTGGACAGACAGACTTGCTGGACCCATGAGCCCCAGGCTCAGGGAGAGACAGTCTCAGAGAAAAATGGTAGAGAGCTAAAAGAGGAAGGCATCAGACATTGACTTCTTCTCTGTGTAGGGAACTCATGTCCTTGTGTGCACGCATCAGCATATGAAATTGTGCACATTTATACAAAAATACTGCACACACACAGGGTTAGAACTTTGGCTCAGCAGTAGACTGCTTGCTTATCATAAATAATTGAGGCTCGAGGTTTAATCCCTGCAATATCTCTAACTAGAGGAGATATGCAAACATACACACACATATATAGATATAGATATATGCATATACATATCAGATTCTAAAAATAAACCCTGACATATACTAACTTTTCACTGAGTTTTGCCTCCCATTGTTTGTTGGGAGTTATGAAAATCACATGACATTGTCATGTGATGGGGTCATTTCTGAGTGCAGGGCTATTGAGATAGAAACAGTGAGAGTCTCTAGACATGCAGGTGTCCAGTCCATGGTTCACAAGCCACATGGAACTGAGTATAACTGAATGAGGCTCAGGCAAAAACTGTCATTTTTTTGTTTTCATTTCATTTTTGAAATTATAAATAATGTAATCACAACATTTCTCCCTTGCCTTTCCCCCCTTCATGCCTTCCTATATAAACCTCCATGCTTTCCTTCAAACTCATGGCCTGTGTTTTCCCTAATTGTTTTTATGCATGCATGTATATGAATTTATGTATATATTCCTAAATATCACCTGCTCTGTCTGGATAAAGCTACTTATATGTGTATTCCCAAGACTGACTGTCACTGGATTACCAGTGAGGCTGTCTCTCATCCCATCTTTCCTTAGTTGCCTGTAGTTCTTTGTGTAGGATTGAGCCCTTGTAGGCTTTTCCCTGTCCCCTTTGGTATGTCCACTAATGTCACCCTTGTTCAGCTCATGTTTGGGCAGTCATGTTGCTAAGACTTTATGGGTATAATTTCTCATATTACTAGAAGTCACAGTCTCATGACAAACTCCTTGATCCTTGGTTCTTACAATCTTTCCACACCCTAGTCCTTAAAATATTGCAATGGTTTGTAGTATATATACCACAAACCATTGTAATATTATATATAGTAATATTATATGTAATATTACAATTATATATACATATACACATGTGTGTGTATATGCATATATATATACTGATTGATTGCATGGTTCTCAAGTATAGCTAACAATATTCTGTGGCAGTATAAAATCCTGGACAAACCATAAGTGGAAATTTCAGAACGCCCTTCTTAACCGTGGTTAGGTTGCCTTCCTTGCTCCAGCAGGTCGGAGGACAGACATTCCAGATTTAAACTGAGAAAACACACATAGATTTGTTGAAGCAGTTCCTGCAACCATACATAGATAAGCAATCAGGTTGTATGTGGCAGCCCTTACTGTTGCTCATCTCTCTTGGTCAGAGGAGCAGGTTATCTGTGCAACTGGTACCCAGTGACATAGGAAGGAATATGAAGATTGAATGAGGACATGGGGCCAGACTACAATAGTCTCAAACCCTGCATAGTCTGCTGACTTTGTCCTAGAGGGATATAGGATTGCCAATTAGATCACAGGGGGACTGAGGAATTGCATAGCGAACTGGGTTGTAAAAGTTGATTGTCATGAAAATGACAAAAAGTCTTCATATGAAAGAATATTCACAGAGGGAGGGAGGGAGGAGTGAGCAGGCACACACAATTCGGAAAGAGGTGAGCAGGGAAGAAGGGCGTTTTAACTTTTTAAGTCTTTATTTTTTAGCAATAAGCTACAGTTTTTTGTTTAGTTTTGCTTTCCAGATTCCTTTTAAGTTCGCTGACTAAATATCTATTGATTTTTATGGCTCAAAGGAAAAGAGTTCCAACATTTTGTCTTGCTTCTAAAAGAAGCCAAGTTTCTATGTCACATGCTTGATCCCTAGTACAATACATGTCTGTTGTCTACCATTAAACTACATGCTTTGGCTATTTTTTTTTTATCACCAATGGGATCTGCAAACATGAGGACTTTCGGTATAATGAATCTAAGACTGTGGACTCACTCAATCATTAATCATTCATTTTACTGTTTGCTCAGCAAACCAGTATCCCATCCATTGATTTCACTATATTTCTTTCTATTCAATTATTTGCTTCTCTGTGTAGTGATGATTCAATTTATTCAGCTACTGATACATCTACTCTTTCACCTACTTAGTCAACCACCCATCCATTCACCAATTTATTCATCTATCTGCTTACTCACTAATCTACCCATTCAGCTACCCATCTACTTATCCACCCACTCTCAATACATCTTTTCAGTCCTACCACTCATCCAACAATCTACGCATCCACCCATCTTCACACAATTCACATATATACCCAGCAATCCATCCATCTTTCTGTCCATCCATCCATCTTCCTATCCATCCATCCATCCATCCATCTTCCTATCCATCCATGCATCCATCCATGCATCCATCCATGCATCCATCCATCCATCCATCTTCCTATCCATGCATGCATGCATGCATCCATCCATCCATCATCCATCTTCCCATCCATCCATCCATCCATCCATCCATCCATGCATCCATGCATCCATCCATGCATCCATCCATGCATCATCCATCCATCCATCTTCCTATCCATGCATGCATGCATCCATCCATCCATCATCCATCTTCCTATCCATCCATTCATCCATTCATCCATCCATCTTCCTGTCCATCCATGCATCCATGCATCCATCCANCATCCATCCATCCATCCATCCATCCATCCATCCATCCGTCTTTTGATCCATCTTCCCATTCACCCATCCTCCCAGTCATCCATTTCATCTCATTCCTTGAATGTTCCCTGGGAATCCTCGACATGCAATCATAATCTTAGGATGAACCACAGTTCATTTCCTATGGGGCTTACACAGCTCACGCCTAGGAATCAGGCAAGAGACAGCTATGACATAAAATCTGAAGAAGTTACGATCACAAAGACGCTTTCAAGTTCACAAACAGAGCAAGACCAAAAGTATTGGCCTCCATCCCATGGAGAAGACTTGAATCCCTTCATGGAGTCCTCTTCCTGACACATTTTAGAGCTCACTAGCAAATGAAACACCTGTGCCTAATTTGACAGTCACCCCTGCTTTGCCCATGTTGGGTATATTCAAAGGCCAGATGCCTTACTCTATAAAACTGATGCTAAGAATCCTCACCACACAGGATGTTTTAAAAAAGGGATCACCTCCCAGGCCCTTCTTACTCTGCCATTTGTGAAAATGCCCCATTTTCCTCAGGTGTGCTGAGAGCAGCACCCTCACTATCAATGTGAGGCACTGGCTCAGACTTAGAGAAGGCGGAGTCCAAAGAGGGGAAGTGGAGAGACACGGGCACTGTTTAGCTGGTGCATGCACATGCGATTTACCATCCAATGGGTGCATTCTAAACCTGATCAAGGGGGGCATGATTTTAGCTAGTTATTAAAAACTCTGGCCTGCAACTATCAACTTCAGACTTGGGACTGAAGCCAAAAATGCCTAGAATTGCTGCAAAGGAGAACCAGAGATAACCACGAAGCATCTAAATAGGATTCCCTTTCTATTCCACTATCTAATTTTAATGTCTGATTAATTAAAACTCCTGAGCAAGAGGCAGCAGTGAAGTAGCTTGGCTTTGAGATGCAGCATATATACCTCAGTGCCTCACTCCTTCAAACGGCTCAGCAAGGGCTTCGGGGCTCCCTCTCTGCTTCTCAGACCCTGCAGTCTCTTGGATAAGCACCTCAGGCTTGCTGGACCAGTGAGAAAACCTTCTTGCCTTGAGGGCATCTCTACGAGGTGTTTGAACTCAACTGTCTAAAGAGCTAACTTCCTAAATAGGAGGTGAACATGGTACATTTGCTTAGAACTGGTTTAGGAGTCAGCAGGACAGGAGGGTCCCTGAACAGGCCAAGGCTTAGCAGTTCACATGCAACACAGAAGTGAAGATAGCAAAGGCAGCTGGGAAAGAAGAGAGCAGAAAGTATTACAATGACATCCCGTTGCTTCCCTCTACCATGATCCCCAAACAACGGTGGCCTATGCATCCGCTGCTGTTCACGAAGCCTTGCTCCTACTTCTTGTTCACATCCTTGGTGGTGAGGATCTTGTAGGTCAGGATGATATTTTAGTCATCTTTGATTTCTTATTACCTGACAGACCTAGCAGAGGAAAGTTCATAGACATTGCATTAATATTGAAAATGAAGGTGATTTCACTCGTCATGATACAAATATTAAAATCACAATAGAGACACTGGAAGGCAAGTCTGTGTCACTAAGCAGAGCAGAGTGCTGTAAAAGGAGTTATCAGTCTTATACAGTGCCAGAGACACACTCCCTGCGTCAGAAGAACATGGTTCCTGGGATCAGGACATCTCAGTCAGTGACCATGCTTTGGTATCAAGAGCAGAGTCTATAGATGTGGCTGTTTGGGTTCCAGCCAGCTCTCCTAGAGCTTTTTTCTGAGTGCTCTGTAGTAAAACAATGAAGGGATGCAAAGTAGATGGGGAAAGCCTTTGCTACCCCTCCGTTATTGCTGCCACAGTCCCTGGTAAGTTTTTCATAAAGAAAATAAGAAGTAGGGACCAAGGGCTAGGAGAAAGAACATGGTCATGTGACTGGACCATGTGCCTTTTTCTGAGATGAGAACATTTCTTAGTGGATTGTAATTAATATGTGGTACCAGAAGATCCCTTGATCGTTAATCCTTGATCATGAGAGGCTTGTGTTCAAGTTGGGAGTTTTCTTGAATGGCCCAATTGAGGTACAGTTTGCATTAATTAAACTGGTCTCTGATTGCCAGAGCGGCCACACACTACCCACTCAGCTTCCAGCTATGCTGTGTAGGGAACTCAGTATTTCTGATGCTCGGTTTTTTTTCCATATTCAAAAATGGAAACTTGCTTCCTATTTGATGAAATTATCTTCAGAATTGGCTGAAAAATATGAGTGTCTTCAGGATTATACCCAATGATGAGTAGAAATGAAGCAGAGACTAAATGAGGATGAGTTGAGCTAAAATCGATACTCCTGGGATTTGACCATGGCGGCCCATGTTGGTGGCCACACCACAGCAGCTTCGAAATGGAAGCAACTGCTGTGTAGTCATTTCCTCCAAGAGTGGAACCTTACATATTTGAAAATCAGTTAATTAAGCCCCAGGATGTTCGAAAGGAGATTAACCAGCACAAGGCTCTAAGAGGAGATGAAGCATTCCATTATGCAGGGAAGATGATCAAGCTCAGAAAGTAAACAGCTTAAAGGCTTTACACCTTCCTGAAACTGACATAGCTCCTCCCTCCCCAGCTATGTATAAGGAAGAAGGACTGCAGAGAGGCTTGCAGAGGAGCTGAGCTGCCTGCTGAACTTCTGGAAAAGGATACTCTTCGACCAGTTGAGCTGTCTGCAGGCTGTGCGGTAGCTTCAGGTTTCCACTGCTCATGAGCTATCATCCATGCAGGGGTTGGCTTTGGTGATGCAGCTGCCTTTGAGTCATTTCTACTCTTGCAAGTAGAAATGACAATAGTCCTGTAAGCTACTCCAATAAAGTCATTGGTTCACCAAGTTGAACTTTGGTGGTGTCCATCCTTTGGTCTTTCTTCAGTTTCCTATCTAGAATGAGTAGCCATTTGACCCATCTTCCCAGGAAAATCACAAAACAGTGTCTTGGCACAACTAAGACTTTCTCATTTCAAATTTAGCCCCAATTGTAAGAGTTCAAGGCTGGGGGTTGTTGTTCCACATGGTTGTTGAGGTATCCAAGCTGGTAGGTTCATCACAGCACAACAGTTCTATCTGAAATGCATGGCTGTATAGTCAACATGGTAACAACAACAACAAAAGAATGGTGTTGCTGTGTCTAGCATAAGTTTGTTATCCCAATAGCTGGCAGGTAGAGACTGGAGAATCAACAGTTCAAGGCCAGCCATAGTTGTATAGGGAAGTTAAAGCCAACCTGAACAACATAAGGTCCTGTTTCAATGAAACCAACTGGGAATGAGGATGTCAACAGCCTTGTAGAATACTGCACAGCATGCCCTGAGTTTGATCCAGGCATGGTGGTACACACCTATAACCTCTGCTCTTGTGAGCTGAAGGCACAAAGAACTGGAGAGGAAAGTCATCCTTGACTTCCTATTATGGTTGATTGAGGACTTGACCCATAAGTTCCCATGCTGATGGCCTACTCACAACCACTTGAAGTTCATCTCTGTGACATTTGTGATGCTTGCTCCACCTCTCCTTGTTCTCCTATGGGAGTAGCTTTTTCAAAATACAGGGTTGGAGGGAAAGCCAGAGAGTGGGGGCTCCAAGACCAGTACTCAGCCAATGATGAATGAGGGAGTCATTGATACGCATCCCAGTTTCTTCACCCCCACCCCAGGGTGAATGGGAACCGTTATTCTGATTGCACTATTCCCAGGAGCATAAAATGGCACCTAACTATGGTGGATATGAGATTGACACTGCATTGCTTATTGTCTCTACTCTTTTCCTCTGGATACTAGCTCACCTGGGGTCATCGGCTCAGCAGACTTCTAGCTAGCTTTATTTTGAGTCTGAGGTTGAGAACACACACACACACACACACACACACACAGAGAGAGAGAGAGAGAGAGAGA
>LOEQ01005350.1:114651-124651 GCA_001685075.1 Bramus lutescens
CATGCGCACACCTGCTTGCTGCTTCTAGCTGGGCATTGTTCTTCATTCTTAAGATGCTCAGGGCTGGACCCATGAAATGCTGCCCCGCATATGCAGGGTGGGCCATCCAACCCCAGCTAAGCACACAAAACTTCCATGGGTGCATCAGTGTGGATTATATTCCTGGCTTAAAGCTGAGTCTTGGCAATTTAAAAACCTGAGTTGAACACAAAAACAATAAAAAGGAATCTACAAATTTCCTCATTAGCCAGTACTAAAAAAAAATAAATTGGGCTGCACGTGGTGGTGCATGCCTTTAATCCCACCACTCAGGCAGGTGAAGGCCTGTGAGTTCGAGACCAGCCTGGTCTACAAGAGCTAGTTCCAGGACAGCTAGGACTGTTACACAGGAAAACCCTGTCTTGAAAGAAATCTAAAATAAATAAATTGCTGCCTGTGCTCCTGTGTATGAGCACAGGCACAGACAAGCCAAAACACTTGCATGTAAACCAAAGGATGACCTAGGGTGTGGTCTTCACATTTTCACCTTCCTCCTTCTTTGAGACAGGGTCTCCTCACTGTTCACCTCTGTGTATACCACCCTTGCTGGCCCGAGGGCTTCTAGGACATCTGCCTCCATCTCCCACATCATTGAAGGAGCGAGAGAGAAGAGATGGCCAATGAAGTAAAATCTGACTGACTGATTAGGTCAAGGCCACAGAAAACACAGAGGAAGGAAAGAGAGGATGTTCTTGAAGACCGGTCCAGGAGCCAAAACACGTTAGACACATGCATGGAACTGCCAAAGAATCAATAAAACATATTATTAAAAAGAATACAATAATCATTGAAAGTTAGGCTCGTTCGTTTGAAAATTCCAAATTAAATGGACAAATTCCTTAAAACACGGGAGTTACAAGACTAAGTAGAGATCTTCATGAGCACCTTCCCTGCTTTAACCAATAGAATCTGTGCTTAAAAGCCTTTTGCAAAAGAAAGGCCAAGTTGCAGCTAGAACCCTTAATAAATTCTATCAAGACATTTCAGAAAAACATCAGAGGAGGCAAATAACCCAACACTAGGTTGACACCCTTCTAAAGACAAAAATACAAAAAGAAATCACAAGAAGGAAAGAAATATCTTAGATCAATTCTCTTAATAATCATTTCTGCATGTGCCACACTAAGGGATTAAAAAATGTAGCCCTGAAATGACAGCGTTCAGGACCAAGTTATTTCCCCCTCGGAGCCTAGAAGAATCAGCTATTCACTGTCCCAACAGCACAACTGCTCCAAAGCATGTGTTCATACTAACAAGTGAAGAAAATAGACATTGAACAGCATGTAATGCTTAGCTTTTGTCTCACTTACTTTTCTATTGCTATGCAGACACCAGGATCAAGGCAAGTTACAGAAGGAAGAGTTTGTTGGGGCTTTCAGCTTCAGAGGCTTAGAGTCCATGACCATCACGGCAGGGAGCACGGCAACAGGCAGCAGGCAGGCACAATACTGGAGCAGTAACATGAGAACTCACTTATACAAGCATGAGTCTGAGAGAGCCAGAGAATGACAGAGTGAAAGAACAAGAGAGGAGAAAGAGAGAAAGGAGAGAGACGGAGAGGCGAGAGAGAGAGAAAGAGAGAGAGGGAGAGAGAGAGGGAGAGAGAGAGGGAGAGAGAGGGGGGAGAGAGAGAAAGAGAGGGAGAGAGATGGAGAGAGGGAGGGAGAGAGAGATGGAGAGAGAGATGGAGAGAGGGAGAGAAAGAGAGAGGGAGAGAGAGAAAAAGAGAGAGAGGGAGAGAGATGGAGAGAGAGAGATGGAGAGGCGAGAAAGAGAAAAGGAGAGAGAGAAAAAGAGAGAGGGAGAGAGAGGGAGAGAGAGGTGGAGAAAGAGAGATGGAGAGAGACAGGGAGAGAAAGAGAGAGAGATGGAGAGAGAGAGAGTTGTAGGGTTGGTGATAACATACCCTTTAAGACATGACCCCATATACTAGCTCCTACCACATTACAATCTATTCAATTATGAAGCAATCAATGGGTTAATCCATTGATGACATCTGACCCCACCTCTTAACGTCCTTGTACTGGGGGAGAGGACTTCAGTAAATATGACTTTTGGGGTTGAGGATTTAAAACTGCCTTCTCAGGATAGGATGTCTCTCTCTCCTTCCATTTATCTCACGCGTTCTGTCCATAAAGCACCAATCACCTGCCACCTGCACTGAGAACGCTTAGCAGATGGCTATGGCTAAAACCATATCCTCACCACCATCCTCGTCCTCGATTTCCCCTTTTTCTAGACAGTGGTTCCTGGGCAAAGGCTGTGTTTGCTCTCCTGCGAGGAAGCGTTCAAGCACATGCTTCTTGTGTCTCAGCCCAGAGAGGTGTGTGAGAATCAAGGGGAGGTCTTCCTGCTCACGAGCAGCCCCTCCCCCGACCACCACACACATGCTGTTTAATGGCCACTCATTCCAGGAGGATGGCAGCCAGCTTGCGGGCTCAGGCAGAAGACCGGGTGCTGTAAAGGAGGGCCCCAGCCTGCGGAAATGTACTTCTGGCTAAAAATGGCACTTAACGCTTTGCGTAATGAAACAGAGCGCTTAACTTCTCAGGCTAACACACCTGCACCCTCAGATTGGCCTAGAGCANTATTCCTCCCCAGGTGGGGATGGCTTCCAAATAATCCAGAGGCCCAAGCCAGCCTCCTGTGCTGGGGGCAGAGGCACGACCTGCAGCTGAAAGCTGAGAACTTTAGCTTGGCTTCTCTTACTGCCGTTGTCTTCTTTTATCTTTCTTTTTTTTTTCTTTCTGCCACTTTACCCATCAAGAGCAACGCACACGCAGGCAATGAAGTCTTGCATCCCATTCAGCAGCACAGTACCCCAGGCCTACATTTTATGTATTCCTGTTGTTTCCTGAGGAAGTCTTCCAGATGCGGGTCTATGGGGGTCAAGGGGATGCAGGTTTTTAAGGGTTTGGAGACAGGATGCCAAATTGCCCTCCAGGAAAGCAGTCTCATTCCATCCTTTCCCGAGCCTGGTGTGTGCGGCTGAGCACCCTGCGGCCTCTGCTGCTCAGGGCACCATTCTTCTCTTATTTTGCCATTCAAACACCAGGGGCAGATTCTCTCTCCTCTGCAGGGGTGGGCAGAGCCGGCTGGTGCTGGCATTCTTTTTACCACAGGTGCGAACACCTCAATTGTGCCACTCAGGTGTTGGGGGGGCATTGAAGCAACTCCAATCACACCCTACCCTGCCTGGCCATTGACTCTGAGAGCTTATAACCCCAACTTCAGCCTGCTCTCTCTTTCCAAATCAAAGGGACACTAGATACCCCAAGTTCCCACCCTCTCCCTCCCATAATGCCACATCCCCTGGCAGTGGCCACAATAACGGGCACATTTTCAGCTTCCAAGGGTGGGGCAGCTTATCCAAGAGAGCTCGGCGGCCTCACGCGGCGCTGTAAGTGAGTTTTAGCAGCTCGCTGCAGAAGTGCCTCGTTCAGCGGCGAACACTCCATTTCCATGGATTATGGGCTCTGTGGGTCTTTGGAAATGAAGTTTCCATTCAGTACACTCAGGACTCTGCAGAGCTGCAGCAACTTTCTCAGGCAAACAGCTCTTCTTCTTTTATTGCCCTCCAAATTTTATTATTGCTTAGGAGGAGACGGGGTTGGAATCCACAAGTCAGTACCATGGGAATTGATAGGACTAAGCCAGTCTGCAAGGTTGTCATTTGCCGGGAGATAAAAAGGTGATGGAACCGCGTGCGTCCGGTTTATGCTACCTACTCCCACCAGGTGGCTAATCTCCACACTGTTCTTGTGAGCACGTTATTAATAATAATAGCTGCTGTGTTCCAGAGGAGCGCAGTGTGCAGCCAACCTGGGGCTGGGAGCTGGTGGAAATGCCGTTTGGAATAACCCTCCCGGCATGATGAGACATTAGCCACCCACAATGTGCAGATGGAGAAACTGAGGCTTGGGACTGCTGCCTTGTCTTCAACAGGAAGTCTGCGCATGCATAGTGGGTTGGTGAGGGACACAGAGGCTCAAGCTCAGCCTGCTGCTCAAGGAGAAGATGCTGCATTTCAGTAAGGATGTTTGTGTGTGTGACATGGTGGGGGAGTCGGTGTGTTAGCTGCGCATGAACATCTGGAGGCCAAAGGTCGATAACCTAGGCACTTCTTTGTCTTTCTTCTCCTGATTTTTATTTTTTTTAAATTTGCTTGTTTATCTGATGTGCATGAACACTTTACCTATATACATGAAATGCACCCCATGCATGCAGTGTCTGCAGAGGTCAGACAAAGGCATCAGATCCTCTGGAACTGGAGAACCCTCTTTCCATTGACCCATAGCTGGGATTATGTGTGCACTTCTGTGTTCAACTTTCACCTGCCAATCAAAACTAAAGCCCTCATGAAGGAATGGCAAGCTCTTCTGCCATGAGCCATCTCCAAGCCCCTTGATATGCTCTGCATCCCTTAAGATTCACATGCCCCTTGCAGTTTCTCACACCCCTCATTGGTCGCTGCAACGCTAGTGAGGAAAGCACCCATGATTTGGACCCCTGCCTCAAGGATGTCCAAAGCCCTCTTTCTTTCAACCGCACAGTCCTGCTTCTCCTATGGAGGAATTCGGCAGACTCTATGAGGTTTTTCTTTTGTTTTGTTTTGTTTTCTCAGTGTGACTACACCACCATTATCTTGCTGGTCTGTGTGAGCATAAGAATTGCTCATTCTATCAGTGTGGAGACACTGCCACCATCAAGCTGGCAATGCCCCTGCTGTAATGGTGTGTGAAAATAAAGGTGTTTTCATAAATAGGTAATTCCTGCTGGTTGTGGGTTTGTCTAGGACATGGAGGGATTATTTGCCTACCATTAGGATGTGAATGCTTTATCTGGCACTGTTTTGCTTGTAGCACAAATCATATTAAATGTGTGGACTATTATGCCGTGCATCCACTGAGTTGTATCCCAAACCTACATAATATAATACAAGTGGTGAAACATCAATCTGAAGCAATTTGTCAAGTGACCTCTCTATTTTCATTCTCTTGCCCTTACATGGTTCTGATGGAAGGAAATAACTCCAGAGAACCAGAGGCTGCTTGGATTGCCTTCATCTGTGCATGGATAGCTGTGAAATTGACAGCACAAACTTAGAGAAGTATTCCGAAGTCACTATGATTTTTCTTTTAAAGAGCATGCTCTCTACGATGGAGCCTTTGCAGACTGCAAGCACCCCTATTCTTTCTCCTACATCTTTTCATCCACCTCCTGGACAAGCCTCCCCCCACCCCCACTTCTGATGGCCACACTCCACTGCTGCACCTCTGGATCCAGCTTTCCTTTGTCTGCCTGTTCTATTTATTTTCAGCATTTAATGCATTAACATTCCCTTGCAGAGACACCAGAAAGCAATCTCCCTTCTTTAATAATGAATATGTTTAGCAAGGAAATGTTGGTGCCCCTGCGTCCATAGCCTCTAATATGTGGAAAAGAAGATAAAAAAGAGAAGACACCTCCAATTGAACACATACTAGGAGCCCTATTAACATGTGCATGCATGTGTGTACACACACAAAAACCCTCATATTGCATGCATAAAACACATGTATGCATACACAAAGTTTATATTCTTTATATGTGTGTATATACATGTACATATTATATATTTAGTGCTGTACATGCTTACATCATACACATAAGACACATGCAATACAAACACATACAAAATACACATAGGGCCCCATACAGTTATAAAACGCACCTTGCAATTTAAAATCCAGATGTGTACATTCTGATAATAAAAAACAAGTAAAGTCCTCTGATAAGATTTTTGTTGTTGTTAGGGACAGGGTCTCATGCATGCCTGGCTGACTTTGTGCACTCCCTATGGAGCATAAGATAACCTTGAATTTCTGACACCTCTGCTCCTACCTCTTAAACTAGAGACCAGAGGCAGCA
Source organism: Bramus lutescens (assembly GCA_001685075.1). Classification (NCBI taxonomy): domain Eukaryota; kingdom Metazoa; phylum Chordata; class Mammalia; order Rodentia; family Cricetidae; genus Bramus; species Bramus lutescens. The sequence goes on from LOEQ01005350.1 coordinate 120,601, forward strand.
CCACCATTCCTGGTGCTGGGGATCGAACCTAGGGCTTTGTGTATGTTAGGCAAGCACTCTACTGACTGAGAATCATCCTCAGTCTGACCTTCTAATCTAATTTGTGGAATAGACTTGCATCAATGGCCCTAAGGCAATTTGTGCTCTGGTCACAGGAAACAAGAAAGCTTCCAAAGAACCCTGCACATGCCCACATTTGGAAATTCGTTTATTTGCTTGGATCTGTGCTCTTCTCTGACTGTTGGTCACTCTCATCTCTCACCATGATGCAACTAAATCACAGATTGCAGAGAATTTTGTCCACTATGAATACAATGGTTTCCTCGAACCCTCGGAGATGCTCAGCTTGAGGGGAAGGGGAATCATGTCTAGGACACATCACTCTGAGCTTGACTTGCCATAATTGTTTTCTTAGCAGTTCAATTTCTTATTGATTATAAAATTATAGAGTGCTGTCGGTGACGAGAGATATTTGAGTGTGCAGGGAAGACAACAAACACCCAAGCCAGCAAGCGAGTGGAACAAGAGTTTACGTAGCTGGCTTGGGATGAGAAGCAACAGGGGTCTCATCCAGCACCAGCAGAAAGGTCTGTGGGAGACTGACAGCCAGGGCATGGCTGTCACTGTCATGCATGGCCAGGAGCTTGATGGCAAGAAATAGCTTTTGTGAATGACAAATCCTAAGAATCCTACTTCTACAGGGTCAGGAAATATGGTTTCCAGGGAAAAAAATGTTTTCTGATCTCTGTGATATGGATGCTTCCACTGTACCCAACTCCTGCCTGTAGACGTAGACAAGATGGAATGCCCTTGAACATAGCTATGCATAGCTATGGTAGAAACGGTGCACAAGGCTCCAGTGAACCAGAAAGAAGTGCAAGCAACCTTCAGCATACCAGTCTTAGGATATGTGCGTGTGTGCGTGTGTGTATGTGTGTGTGTCTTACTTGAGCATGCTTGCAAGTACATGTAGAAATCTCAGCTGCCATTCTTCAGACACCCTTCACCTGTTGAGCTGTCAGGGTTTCTCACTGGCCCAGCTCTTCACCAGAAAGGCCGGACTAGCCGTCCGGTGAACCTCCAGAGATCCACATGCACCATACCTAACTATTTTGTAGACTCTGGGATTAGAACTCAGTTCCTCAAACTTGCATGATAAACACCTTTTTTCAGCTGTTTCCCCAACTCCAGTTTGGGAATCTCTTTTGTCCAGTTTACCTAATTTCAAGATGTAATCCAAACTCCAAACTTCAGAAGGAGAGAAAGACGAGGCATGCTGAGCAGGAATGGTCCTCCTGCTTTGGATGGCACCTCCGTCTTGCTCTGTCTCCAGCCCCTAATATGGCATATTAGGTGGTACTCAAGAAGAAAGGGGAACAATCAATGAAGAAATGAAGACTGCCTGGCACATAGATGGTATTTAAATTGCTTGGTCCATGCTTTTATAAAGAGGTAACAAACACTACGTACCTTTTCCGGAGCTATGGGTTCCTAGCTGTAGGGTCTTGGTACAATGAGCTGCTTATTCATTCTGTCAGTCTGAGTATGACATTTAAAGTATCTATAAAGAACGGTTTTCAAGATTAATCACAGTGGAATCCCCTTCCAACGTGCTCTTATCTTTGCCTGAGCTTTCTTCCCAGCGGCTCCGCCTGGGTTTTATGACCTTTCCACTCATAGTAAAGCATCCGAACAACTTCTCCATGTCAACTCCAATGAGTTCTAAGAATGCAACAGTTGGCACCCTCCTTCGAGTGCAGTTTACAGCCGGGCTTGCTTTCCACAAGATTGCAACAGATCAGGTGATAAATGTCTGTCTCACAAAAGGCCTGTGAGACTGCAGCAAACAGTTTCCTCCCAAGACCTGCTCACCCCGCAGGTTAAAAGCACAGAGAAAGGAGCTTCCATGAAGTTGTGCGACAGTTTGTCTCAGCAAGATACCCTACTGTTACCTCCTCCCCACATCCCCTATAATTAAACTGCCAATAAGAAATGGGCTCTGCTTGGTGTAGAGCTGTAGAATATGGCCATAAGTCACAGTATCAGTGTTAATTTCAGTTCTAACTTATAAGCGAAACAAGTGAGTTAAGGCAGGTGCAGCTAAGCGGAGAGCTAAGGCAGAAGGAAGAGGTCCCTGTAATAAGACAGAAGTCTTGTCTTTAAAGCCAGTGGTGTCACTTGAAATGATTGAGCAGCAGCTCGCCTCAGTGCATGCTCGGGGATCAGTCATCTCAACCCCAGAATAAACAGGAAGCACTTACAGAATCCCGTGTGTCTTAAATCATTCGCAGAAGCACCAGTGTCCATCATGTGGTTGTCCACTCCCATCATTCATTTAAGCCCAAGCTTAATGGCTGCTTCTCAAACAGGGACCATAGTAAACATTAGGGCAGTCGCTCTTCCCGTACTCCAGATGTGAAGGCTAACATTCGGTCCTATGATCTAGCTGATTCTCCAGCAATGGTGAGTGCTTCCTGAGACCAAAGGGCTCACTGGCCTAGTTAGAATCCTCTTTCTCCCTTCTAATCATGCTTCCTCCACCCAAAGCCTCACACTTCCCTTGCCTAAATCCGTAACCCGTATCTGCCCTTCCCCAACCCAACCTCCTCCTCTCTATCCTCTGGAAAGTAAGGTAGCACCAGTGGGTGCAGAAGTTTCCAGAGTCATTGTGGTCTATAGCTTGGGAGTTTCTCTCCATTACTTTTCTGATTGTTGTTGCAAAATTCACAATGGAAGTACTTTAAGGAAGGAAGGAATGGTGACTCACAGTTTGAGGGTACGGTTCACCATGGAGAGGAAGGCAAGATGGCGAGAGTGTGGCAGTGTGAACACAGCTAATCGTGTTGGATGTCCAGTCAGGAAGTAGAGACTAATGAATGCTGGTCTTCAACTCACTAATCCCTTTCTGCCTACTTATTCAGTCTGGAAATCCCACGCTCATGGTGGGACACCCCTCCTCAAATAAACCACTTTGGAAAAACTCCCATAGACATAGCCATTCAGATGTTGGTCTCCTATTTGACTGTAATCCCATCAAGTTGACAATGAAGAATAATCCCCATAAGGTTCTTGGGTCAGGATGGACTCACAGTATGGGGTCCACAGAGAGGAGGCTTAGGTCTTCTGTCTTTGTCACCTTATTGCAAATAGCAGGCTGGAATGGGTGTGAAGGAAGTGTTAAGGTTGGGGAGACAGACTCCTGAGTTCAGTATGAGGTGGGAGACAGAGCAACTTACAAAACATTAAAATAGAGAGAGCTCTGCTGGCTGTTGAGGGTATCCAAAAGGGTTGCTCCGATAAATAAAGAAGCTACTGACATGGTGCCCATTCCAGCCTAGATTTAACCATTGACAAAGTCTATGAGTAAACCTGGCCACATCAAGCAGGGTGAGTCCTGCTATGTGGGATTGTAGGTGGGTTAAGCTAAGGGTAGGAAGGGGGCTTGAAATCCATACCCTGTAGTCCAGGGACATCATTGGATGGGAGCAGTTTACATGGGAGTGGTATATTCAAGATAGCGACCAAGTTCATGGGCCTAATGAGAATCTGTTGGTCCTGAGGCTGTTTCTTGTGGTCTCATTTTGGGGGGTCTTTTCTCCTCCAGGAATCTCTCTGAGAACCTTCTTACTCTGCTCACCTTCCTCTTTGGATTTCTGTTTCTTGTTGCGGCTGTAAAGAGTTACCACCCTGGGAGCCTCTCCTTGGAGTCTAACTCCATGGATTTGTTTAGAGCAAGAAGCAGAGGACTTTTTTTAGTCAGAATTTTTGAGTGTCAAACATGGTGGGCTTGTGATGCTGGGGATGCCAAGTGGAGGGCTGGTGCATTGCTGGGATACGGATCACAGGAAAGTGTCCAGGTATCTGAACCTGGTGAAAACTGTCCCATCAAGCCCTCAGCCACCTGAGCCTGCCACCATACTATACGGAGCTGGCAGTGTTAACCCACTGTGTTGCTAACATGCTCCATTAGCCTTCCAAGGCCCACCCCACCGCCTTCTTCCACAGATTACCTCCCTATAGCCCCTTTCTACACGCCCCCCCCATATTTCAG
>LOEQ01005351.1:5312-15413 GCA_001685075.1 Bramus lutescens
ATCTGTTATATTGAACTAGTCTGGTTGATCCTAATTTACCGGTAAACCACGCCCCATCAAGTAGGGACCTTTAAAAATAGTATGTTCAGGGTTCACTTTCTCTTCTATCAGGTTCAGTGTAACTGAATTTATGTTGAGATCTTTGATCCACTTGGACTTGAGTTTTGTGCAGGCTGATAGATATGAATCTATTTGCATTCTTCTACATGCTGATATTCAGTTATGCCAGAGCAATTGGTGAAGATGCTTTCTTTTTTCCATTGTATAATTTTTGTTTCTTTGTCAAAATTCAGGTGTTCAGAGGTGTGTGTATTTATGTCAGGGTCTTCAATTCGAACCCATTTATCCACCTGTCTGATTTTATGCCAATACCAATCTGTTTTTATTGCTATAGATCTGTAGTAGAGCTTGAAATAAGGGTGGTGATACCTCTGGAAGTTCCTTTATTGTACAAGATTGATTGTTTTAGCTATCCTGGATTTTTTGTTTTTTCATATGAAGTTGAATGTTATTCTTTCAAGGTCTGTAAGGAATTGTGTTGAAATTTTGATGGATTGCATTGAATCTGTAGATGCTTTTGGTAAGATGGCCATTTTAAATATATTAATTGTACTGATCCATGAGTGTGGAATATCTTTCCATCTTCTGATATCTTCTCCAATTTCTTTCTTCAAAGACTTGAAGCTTTTGTCATACATGTCTTTCACTTGTTTGGTTAGAGTTACCCCAAGACCCAGCTATACCACTATACCCAAAGGATGTTCAATTATTCCACAAGGACACTTACTCAACTATGTTAATAGCAATGCTATTCATAATAGCCAGAACCTGGAAACAACCTAGATGCCCCTCAACCAAAGAAAGAATAAAGAAAATGTGTTATATTTACACAATAGAGGATTACTCAGCTGTTGAAAACAATGACATGAGGAAATTTCAAGGCAAATAGAAGTAATTAGAAAAAAATCATCCTGAGTGAGGTAACTCAGAACCAGAAAGACTTACAAGTGGATATTAGCTATAAAGTAAAGTATAACCATGTTACAATCCACAGACCCAGAGAGGCTAGGTAACAAGGAAAACCAAAAGAGGGACAGGAATGCATGGATTTTCCTGGGAATGGGAAATATAAGAAATCTCCTGGGCAGGGATGGGAACATGATAAATGGGGTTGTGTAGGAGTGGTTGGAAGGGGAAGTTATGAAAGAGATATCTTGAAGGGGTACATTTTTGGGATAAGGTAAAAACCTGGTACAAGGGAAACTCCCACAAATCTACAAGGATGACCCCAGCTAAGATACTCCTATAGATAGTGGATAGGTAGCCTGATCTGGCAATCTCCTATAATCAGCTTGGTAACCACCTCAATTGTCACCAGAGAATCTTTATCCAGTGACTTTTAGAAACAGAAATAGAGACCCACAACCAAGCACTGAGTTCCCACTGGGGTGAGCTCTGGGAATCATGTTAAGCAGAAGGAGGAAGGACTGAAAAAGTCTGGGTGTGTGTGGGGGGGTCAAAGTCATCACAAGGGAACCCACAGGAAAAACTAACCTGGGCTCACAGGAGCTCACAGACTCTGGACCCACAGCCTGCATGGGGCCAACCTAGGCCCTCTGCATATGTGTGACAGTTGTGTAGCTTGATCTGCTTGTGGGACTCCTATTGGTGGAAGCAGGTCTTGTTCATATGCTTTGGCTGGCTTCTAAGAGCCTATTCCTCATACTGGGTTGCCGGGCGCAACCTTAATACAAGGGGAGGAGCTCAGTCCTACCTCAGCTTGATATGTCATAGTTTGTTGATACCTACACTGGAGGCCTGTCCTATCTGAACAGAAACAGGATGAGTAAATTGGGGGAGGGATGAGAGGAGGTGGGGGAAGGAGTGGGAAGAGAGCAGGTAGAGGAAACCAGTCAGGATATACAATGAATGAATAAATTTAATTAATAACAAAAAGAAAAAAATAGTAAGTTATCTCAAAAAACAAAAAGTATGTATATTTTTGAAAATTTTATACATTTGTATGCTGTATATTGACCATATCCACGTGGCCACCATGAACCCCCTCCAAATTTCCCATTGCCCCCACTTTGTCTCTTTTTGACTATATTGTTTGTGAATATTTCTCTGGTCCTCTCCCCTCCATATATATTTTCTTTCTTTTTTCATAATTTTTTAAGAAAAGAAATTTCATTTTTGGCTAATCTCTTGTAATTACACATTACTGTTGAGCCTTAGCTTGCCATAGTACACTTCTAGCCTATGCTGGACCATCTCTCACTTAAAACGTCTTGCTTCTGGCTTTTCCATTTTTCTACTTTTAATTGTAATAACTTTGCAGCATTTTCTTTCTATGCACTGTCTTTGCTAGGGTCTCTATTACTGAGATGAAACATCCTGACCAAAAAGCAAGCTGAGGAGGAAAGGGTTTACTTGGCTTATTCTTCCATACCACTCTTCATCATGGAAAGAAGTCAGGACAGGAACTCAAACAGGGCAGGAACCTGGAGGCCAGAGCTGATGCAGAGGCCATGGAGGGTTGCTGCTTACTGGTTTGTTTCCCATAACCTCATCAGCCTGCTTTCTTATAGAACCCAGGACCATCATCCCAGGAATGGTACTGCCCACAATGGACTGGGCCCTCCCACATGAATCACTAAGAAAATGCCTTATAGGCCTGCCTATATCCCAGTCTGAGTAGAGAGACTTTCTTAGTTGAGGTTTCCTCTTCTCAGATGACTTTAGCATGTGTTAAAGTTGACATAAAACTATACAGCAAATTCTTATGCTCCTCTTCATTAAGATTATGATTCAAATAATATTTAAGTAAAATAATGCTAAATTTCAATTAGTTGATATATTTAAACCAATGGTTTGGTTTCATATTTTGCTTTTAAAAGTTATATTTTAAAGAAAAACTGAAAGATAAAACATACCATTGGGTCTGAGGATGTAGCTCAGGGCATGCACATTGGTTTATCAAACAACAGTCAAACATTTCATGCTTTATAACTATCACTTATTTACAGCTTCTCATGTTCTTGAACTCTTCCTGCAGTTCTGCGCTTACAATGAAATCATTTCCCTTCTGCTCAGAGAATATCCTTTTGTTTTATTCAGCGCATGTCTGCCAGCAATTAATTATTTTAGCCTAGCCTAGAATTACCTACATCCCCTCTCCCCATTCTCAGATAAGAATTTTACGAGACCTTGGTATTTTAGGTATAGAAGGAACTCTATTATCTGGGCTCTGCGATGTTTGTGATGACATGTCTTGTTCCCCACACCTTAGGATGGAGTCTTAGTGTCTGTGGTCTGTGATGTTTGTGATAGCATGTACTTGTACCCCACACCTTAGGGTGGAGACCAGTGTCTATGATCTGTGATGTTTGTGATGGCATGTACTTGCACCCCACACCTTATGATGGAGTCCTAGTGTCTATGGTCTACGATGTTTATGATGAAAAGCCAGCAATAACTTCATCATTGTTCCCTTGATTGCAATGTCTTTTTACTCTGGCTGCTTTCAAATTTTATCTTTATCTATGATTTTCAATAGTATAATGATGTCCTAGGCATAGGTTGATCCTTTTTTATCAAATTTAGGAAAATCTGATCACTATTAATTCATTCTGTGTACATTAGATTGAATTAAGCAATAGCTAAATTATTTTCTGTATATGAAATTTATTGTAGTTACTCCAAACATCCTGCTGTGTGGAGTGTGAAGTGGCTCATAAATAAAGCGGAAATGCCAAAATTAATAGCACAGCTGTGCTCAGAAGAGAATTTGTGCTCTAGTTCTGTTTTGATTTTTCCTTTTTGGTAGTTTGAGAATTGTCATGTATTTAAAGTTTGGTCAATTAATTTGCCTCATTCTCACTTAGCTATCTTTTTGGGACTTTTTAATGTTTATGTTTGTTCTAGTTATTTTCCTGTTGCTGTGATAAAACACCATGACTCAAAAACATCTTAGCTTACATTTTAAGCTCATCCTTCATCATTGAGGGATGTAGGAAGCAGGACCTCAAGTGGGGGTTGAAAAAGAAACCATAGGGGAATGCTATTTACTGGTTCAGCTTATGGCTTATTCTCATATATGAGAAAGCCAGCTTTCTTATATAGCTTAGGGCTACTTTCTAGGGATGGTACCACCCACAGTGGGCTGGGCCCTCCTACTTTAGTTAACAGTAAAGACTCACAGACTTCTGTTGGAGGAAGTCTTTGTTGAGGTCTTTCTTCCCAAGTCACTAAATTGGGTTAAAGTGACAATAAAAACTAACAAGGACAATGTTAGTTTGTGAGATTATACCATAGGCCCTTGAGCTCCTAGTCATGTATTTTTCTCTTAATAACAATAACCATAGGAATAATAATGATGATGATCAACACAACTACCAATTAGTACATACCTACCATATTCAGACATCATGTAAAATGTTTCATTCAATCAGTCCAACAAACTTTGAGGAATATAGAATTTAATTTAGGAGTGTGTCAAGCGTTCAAGTATTCTAATGACCTCAGAGAGTTCAAGCTCTGCAGCAAACACTCTTTTTTTGTCTCCCTTGCCATCTATTTAGATTTTTTTGTTCTTAATTTCCATTTGTGGTGGTTTGAATGATAGTGGCCCCCATAGGTTTATAATTTGAAATTTGGTCTCTAGTTGGTGGACCTGCTTTGGGGAAGGACTAGGAAGTGTAGACTTGTTGAAGGAGGTGTGTCACTGGGAGGCGATATTTTAAATGCCCACCCAGACCCATTCTCTCTTAGAGAGAGAGAGAGAGAGAGAGAGAGAGAGAGAGAGAGAGAGACTCCTGCCTGTAGATCAGAATATAAACTCTCAGTTACTGTTTTAGCATCGTTCCTGCCTGCTGCCATGCTCCCTGACATGATGGTCATGGACTAACCCTCTGAAACTGTAAACAAGCCCCCACTAAAATGTTTTCTTGATCATGGTGTTTCATCAAAGCAATAGATTATTAACAAAGATACCCTTGTTTTGAGTGTGCTGATGAGTCTGAGTTTTGCCCAATAGAATGTGGATGGAAATGTCTGTGTTCTTGGCTAATAAAAGTTTCTCAAGGGATCCTCCATACTTTCACATGGGTGTTTGGGTTTACAAGGAACTTAGAAGCCCAGTATTGATGGCACTAGAGTTAACTATAATATCTCATATTTTTAAATTATCGCACGCAGAAGTTCTTCAAGCCCTCTTTTGTTTGCCTTGCTTCTGCTTGTATGACTAATACAAACTTCTGCTCACATGAATAAATAAGTTAGCATTTTTCCTATTTTGATGAAGTTTTAGAATTCTTTATTCTAGAGTCAGTGTTTCCTTAACTAATACAATATTGAGGCTCAGAGAGGTTTTAATTTTCAAGATAACATACATAAAAGTGGAAGAACTTAAATGACATGCCCAAGGACATATAACTAGCTGTAAATGGTAATGATTGGCTTTTAAAAATTATACATTTTGTGTGTGTATACATGTTCATATACATGCATGTCCATGTTTGGAGGCCAGAGATAGACACTGAGTATCTTCCTCCATTGCTCTATACCTTGTTTTTTTGAGTCAGGATCTCTCACTGAGCTTGGAGCTCTCCAATCTGGCAAGACTAGCTAGGCAGTGAACTCCTGGTATCCTCTTGTCTCTGCCTCTCTAGGACTAGGATTACAGACACATGCCACACCCCTTTGATGTGGGATTCCCTTCTTTATGCTGTAAGTACCATTGGTTAATAAAGAAACTGTCTTAGACCTGTGATAGGGTAGAGTAGAACTAGGTGGGGAAAACTAACTGAATGCTGGGAGAAAAAGGCAGAGTCAGGGAGAAGCCATGTAGCCCTGCTGGAGACAGATGCCAGAACTTTACCCAGTAAACCACAGCCTTGAATTAATACAGATACACAGATTAATAGAAAAGGATTAAATTAATATGTAAGAGCTAGCCAATAAGAATCCAGAGCTAATGGACTAAGCAGTGATTTAATTAATATAATTTTTGTGTGGTTATTTCTGGAGTCTGGGCAGCTGGGAAATGAACAAGCAGCCTCTTACAACACCCCTTCTCCAATTTTTTAAAAAAAATATATAGGTGCCACAGACCTGAACTTCAGGTCTTTATGCTTTATGTGGCAAATACTTTACCAACTGGATCATATTTCACTTTCCCTAAAATTATACTTACTTAAAGCATGCTTTCATCACATCCAGGTTTTCTTCTTTCCAAAGCCTGAAAACTATTTTAGTTGTCAATTTGGGGTGAAAATATTATTTTACACCCTTGAAATACTGGTAAAACCACTAGGTCTAGAGCACGGAGATCTTGGTCTTAGTGCAGGGTCTGTTGCTTTCTAGCGAGGCAACAAGGAGCAAGTCATGAAGCAGCTGCCTTGTAAGATTATCGTGAAGCTTAACTCCATCACCACTTGATGGTGGTTGAACGCATAGTCTCGGGGTTGCTTAAGCTGATAAGAGTTACTGAAAGTTGCAGGTTCAGCTCTAAACAAGGCATTTATAGCACTCCTTCAGGGAACACTGCAGCAAAGGAGGTGGGAAGTATGTAAGAGATGAAAGGTAGGCAGAAGGACTATGAAATGCCTTTCTTTAGGCTTGATAAATTATTGCAAACATTAGCTCACAGCAACTCTGCTGGAGCCACACTAGATTGGCACTACTAACAGTCAGCTGTGCAATGGGGAGGGTATTCTAGCACCCTAGCCTTTACTGGTGAACTAATGACTATTGGTAGATTCTGAGAGAGTGGGAATTACTGTCTATAGTTGTATAGCCATTGCTGAGCCAGCCCATCAGGCTCCAACTAGTCCCTCCAAGCCATGGTCAAACAAATGGTTATATATAGTGAGTCAAAAAACAACGTAAATATATATGAATGTGTGAAGATTTGTGGGGAGGAGATGGCTACACGTGTGGTAGAGAGATTGGAATGAGTTTGGTCAGTATGCAACATATATTATATATATATGTATGTGTGTATAATTCTCTAAGAACAAATTTAATTAATTAAAAAACAATAACTCAAATAGCAATATGAATTCAAGAAAATGAAATTATATTTAAGCTAAGTTAATCTATGTGAATTGAATTGATATTTAAATTGTTTTCTTTATATGAATTTTATTATAATTATCCAAAACATCTCACCATGTGGGGTGTTGAATAATTCATGAATAAAGCTGAAATGCCAACAGGAGTAGCACAGCTGTGCACAGGGAAGAACTGGGGCTTAAACTCAGCTATAATTGTCCTTCCTGGAGATGGAATATTATCACAAATATCTCAAATTTAGGCAGAGAATCTGAGAAGAATGAAATTTTGTGGCATAGAGTGACTGAGAAATAAGCTACTGAAGGAAGATTTCTGAATGGGGGAGCTGGGTGGGCCCATTAACACCTTCTGCATTAACTAGGTATCATCTTTCCTTTCTAGTTCACTTAGTTGGCCCATTCTGATCATGCCCTATTGATCTTATTTTCAAAGCTTTGTATTAATCTTATGCTTCTTGTGGTAGTCATGACTGGCTCTGGATTCTCTATTCTAAACTCTTTGAAATTCCTGAGACATCAGGATTTTTCTATTTCAGGGTAACCACGGTCCAAGAGCAGGCATTTCACTGTAAGCAGACTAAGGCAGCTGAAACGCTAGAGATTCATGAGAGGGCCTTGAACCACTACAGACATATGGGCAAAGCTCAAGAAGGTCCAAACATCTAGGTCTCTACCCCGTTGCTGCTACATTCTTATCATCGTGGTTATAATCATTAACTAATTACCTACATGACCCTTTATCTTTCTTGGGGACATGCATATGGTACAGCTACTTGGATGTTTTTGAATTGGAACTGTTAACTGTAACCATATATCCAGTTTACCAGAGTGGCAATGTTCTTATCTCTGCTCTCATGAATTGCTGAGAATCTCTGAGGGTTCTCAGTGTGGTGATGCAGTCCCTGCTGCAAAATGTTCTTGGAAAATGTCTTGCCAATATGGTAAATCCATTTTTAGGCCCCGTGTTTTTCATGTTGCATCTGTAACTGTTAGACAGTCTTGATATTGTAAAGAGTAGGTCATGCCTACTTTTATGTCTACCCTACCAGGGTTCTTGCTTTTAATTTCTGGGAACCATCTGGTTGCACAAATGGAGTAATGAGAGTCCTTTCCCCACAGTCTTGTCTTTGGATTTTAGAGGCCTTTGTAATATGACAGAATGGACAAGCTCTTCTAGAGGTATTTCCTGGCGGATCTTGTTGCATTTTTAGAATTATGATAGCCAACGATTCTCTGAGTCAACTCTGCCTGCACTTGGATATTATAACTATTGTTTTTTTATGCCAAGGTGCCAGAAAGTCTCCCAGAAGAGCTATGTAAGATAAGGTTATGGAGCACAAGATCTCAAGATCTTTGCACTATTCTTCCACTGCCCTTTGATTCCTTAGATGTGTCCTCTCTCCTTTCTTTACCAAACCCCAGATTTGCTTTCTTGTCTTTTTAAAACAGTCAACTCACATGACAAGAATAAGAAAAAAAATACTAACATAGCAATGATGACTAAAGGATATATGAGGCAAGTTTTCTTAACACACATTTATAGATGAGCACACCAAAACCCAAGCGGTTGAGGGGCTTCTTGTTCAAGAGCACAGAGTAGAGCTAGAGATAGGTACCTGGTCTTTCTGATTCCTAAATAGCGAACTTATAGGTATAAACATTACCTTGGCTGTCTTCAGCTGGGACAGGCACATCAACTGGTATATCTTCTGAGTACATAGGTCTTGATATCAGTGTCTACATCAAGGTCAAACCTAGGACTTGACAAAGTTCACACAGGTTAGACCAGTAAATGTCTTAGCAGGTAATGGCACTTTTTACTAAGACTGATAATCAAAGTTTAATCCAAGGTACCTACATATTGGAAGCAGAGAATCTACTTCCATGTCATGTCCTACATGCAAACACACACACACATGTGCATGCACACAACATACACAAAATCAATGTAACAAAATTGTTTTTGAAAATCCATTTAGGTCAGCTGCTATAGCATACCTCTCAGAGCTCTTTGGATTGATGGTGTCCACATTACTGTTGTTTCTCCTTCTAACATGCATACAGCCAAGAAAATAAGTTCCCGTGATATCCATACATTGGTGAAACCTTCTTTCTTCCGAGTAGTGTCCCTTGTTGCAGGATGAGGGCAGAGATGGACCCAGCCCAAGGGCTTAGGCCTTGGTAGGCACATTGTAGCTCTTGATTAATGGCTGCTATGTGAACAGAGATGGATCTCCAGCACCCACATTCATCAGAGTAATAGCCAATTCACCATTCCCTCAGAAGGCAGCAGGGTCACATCAGAACGACCTGAGATAGTTCCCTAAACAGAGAGCTGCTCTTTATCAGATTAGCAGTAACCATTTGACTTGTAGGGAACCAATTTGCAGGCTAGCTATTGAGTCATCAGAAAATATGTTCTGAAAATCAAGGGCAAATGAAGTGAGAAGGATCACTCTATTGGCTCTTTTTACAACCTTGCTGGAAAATGCATCTAATGCACCAGTTTGTAAGAAAAGAAAAATAAGAAGAAGCAAATAGGAGAGAGAAAGTGGCAAGTATCTTCACTGATGGTGTTTCCAATGTGAGACGAGGAACTAGATGCTTTTGAGACTACACCCCTCTCGTTGAGTGCATATACTGACAATATGTCTGCTATTTGAGGTAGCTTAACAGAGCCTCTGTTCTAGGAAAGGAAAATGAATCCTCTGTGTTGACTAAGAACATGAATAGGCTTTAGGATCACGGATTTAACTCTGCCCAACAAACCCTCTTTACTTGAACACACCTGATCCACATGGGTGTTTGGTTCTGTTGAAGCTGGATCTTAGCTTTGTTCTTTTTTATTTTTATTGAGCCCTACATTTTTCTCTACTCCCCTCCCTGCCTCTCTTCTCCATCCTTCAACCCTCCCCCAAGGTTCCCATCCTCCCAATTTACTCAGGAGATTTTTTTTCTTTTCTTTATTGATTTTATGGAGCTCTACATTTTTCTCTGCTCCCCTCCCTGCCTCTCCCCTCCCCTT
>LOEQ01005351.1:49658-62577 GCA_001685075.1 Bramus lutescens
TTTTTTTATTAACCAATGAAAGTAACACATAGACAGATGACCCTCTTACATCAGGGAAGCTCAAAAAATGTTACCATAAGGGTGGTTTGTAGGCATGCCTGTGGGACATTTTTTGTGTTAATGATTTAAGGGGAAGGGTCCAACCCACTGTGGACAGTACCACCATTGGACAGGTGGTTCTAAGTTGTATATGAAAGCAAGGTGAGGAAGCCATGAGTCTTAAACCAGTAGGCAGTATTCCATGGTCTCTGCTCTGGTCCTGCCTCCAGGCTCCTCCCTTGAGTTCCTGCCCTGACTTCTCTTCATGTGGACTATAAGGTGTAAGATGAAATAAGTCATTTCCTCTCCAAGTTGCTTTGACTATAGGGTTTACTTACAATGATACAAAGATAACTATGACAATCAGGAATCCATTTGAGGCCATTGTGATTGTATTGGGAGAAAGGGCCTTTAAGGATATAATTAAGTTTCCATGAGATTGAAAGGCTGGGCCTTAATCTAATGGGATAATTGGTATCCTGGTAGATGGAAGAGGAGAACCAAAGAAATGCAGGCTCAGAGAAAAGGGCATGTGGTCCCTCACAAGGAGGTTGATCACTGACAACTCAAGGTATCACCAGACTCAGCCCTCTTGGCACCTTGCTCTTGGACTTAACTCCAGAATGGCAAGAAAATAAATTTCTGTCATTTAAGGTAGCTTGTCTATAGCATTTTATTATGGCAACCTATGGAATCAAAATACAGATGGCTAGGATCTTCAGGATAAACACTGTATTTTACTAGGTTTTGAACCATCAGAGACTGGAAAAATAATACATGCTAAATAAATTAATCTTCAATGAATGAATGTGGTATACCTAGACTTAGATAGTCAGTTCTACATGGACCAGGTGATAAAACAACTGTTTACTTGGTACTGACCCTGGCCACAGAAACTTGGAGTTTGAAGGAACTTGAGTTTGAGTCATAAAGAAAGTTAGAGTAGGTAGACATAGAATTTGTTGAGTTTGACCAAAGGCCATAACCACATGCTCAGGCTGGTTTTAGAATACATATCAAGGAAATTCACTTTGACAGAAGCCTGGTTCATAACCATTGCTTAAATCTTCCAAAGTCCCGTCAACTCTGAGGACAAAATAATCTTTAAGCTTGGTACTCTACATGGACACAACCTATATACTCAGCCTACAGGAGTAAATAGGCAACATAGTGGCTATTTAACTAATGTTTGCTTCTCAAAGAAAATGACTATCTTCTTCACTTTTGTCACCATTCAGTATTTAGAACAAGAATTGTAGATAATAAATATATACTTACCTAATGAGTGGGATAGGCTCTAACCAAGAGTGTTACCAACTCCTGTGACACTTGATTCTTAAAGATTCCTGAGTGACCGAGAACCTCTCAGAACAGGACTCTCTTGTAGGTTCCTGTATTGGTTTTATAGGTCTGCAGTAATTACCAGAAACGTAGGAACTTAAAACAGCATGCATTTATTTCTTAAGTCCTTCCTTTTCTCTTCAATATTCAGTGCCTCTGAGTATTCCTTGGTGTGGTGGGTTGAATAAATTGCACCCTCTGATGGACTCATGTTCTTGAATGCTTGGTTCCCAGTTGGTGGAACTGTTTGATAAGAATGAGGAGGTATGGCTTGGTTGTAGGAGGCGTGTTACTGGGGGTGGATGTTGAGGATTTAAAAGCCCATGTTATTCCAGTTAGTCTTCTCTCTCTCCACCTTGTGCTTGCAGATGAGACGTGAGCTCTCAGCTACTGCTCCAGTGCCATGTCAGCCTGCCACTATCCTCCCCGCCGTGATGATCATGGACTATGATAGTTTGAATAGGTATGGCCTCATAGACCCATGTGTTTGAAAGTCTGGCCCACAGGACTTCTTGGAGTAGGTGTGGCCGTGTTGGAGGAATTATGTCACCATGGGGGCAGGCTTTAAGGTCTCATATGCTCAAATTATGCCAAGTTTTGTACACAGTCTCTTTCTGCAGCCTATAGATCAACATATAGAACTCTCAGCTCCTTCTCCAGCAGCACCATGTCTGCCTGGATGTTGCCATGCTTCTCACCATGAAAATAATGGATTAAATATCTGGAATTGTAATCAATAAATATTTTCCTTTCTAAGCATTGCCATGGTTATGGCATATCTTCACAACAATAGAAACCCTAAGACATGGACTCATCTGAAACTATAAGCAAGCCCCCATTTAAATGCTCTCTTTTATAAGTTGCTGTGATCATGGAGTTTTGCCATGGCAATAGAAAAATAGACACTTGGTTAGTAACACCACATTTTCACACAGCTTTTGTTCTCTGTGTTTTCTCGTATCTGACTTCTGTCTTTTCTCTTTAGCTTATCTACTTCTCTTTAGACCTAAGGTCCAGTCTAATTCAGGTTCATCAAATCTCAAGACTCTTAATAAATACTATTATCCACATAAAGGTACAGTCAGAGATTCTTCATTAGCATCTTTGGGGAAACACAGTTCATCCCACACAGATCCCAGGGCCTAGAGTAGAGGAGTCATTGGTGAAATTTGAGTGCTAGATGAAAGCTAAGGCTAATGAGTGGGCCTTAGTCACAAAGAGTGGATGGAGGAAAACCAAGGTTCAGAGAACAGCTTGAGTTGATGCTAAATTCTTAGCCACTGACATAAATGCCTCACACAGAGGGGAGGACCCAAGACATAAAAGCCAGTAGAGAGTTGGGAAGACAGCAAAGCACTCTTTAATACCTTGCTTAAAAGTATAGAGAGTGGTACTTCCCAGCTTTTGAGATAATAAAAAAATATGGCACGCTCTACTGTAGTAATAGTGAAGATGAGTTTGAGGACCCACATATTGAAATTTTTAGCAAGAACTATACTTTGATTCAGACATTCCTCAAGGGAGGCAAACTATTTTCATAGCTCTTGGAAAAACTAGAAATAACTGATATTTCCAACAATAGATGATTGTTTGAGTGCATGAGAGTTATCATATAGACAATGGATGGAAAACCAGACTTGCATAAGAAACAAAAAACACAAAGAATGGCAATACAGTGAAGAGTTTGAACTGAAGTGATAATCAGATATTATGTGAAAAATGCAGACTTGAAAATGTATTCGATATCGTCTCATTTTAGTTAAGACATTTACATTTTGTAAAAACACAATGATGCATATACTTATAAAGAGTAATTACAGAAACTTCTAAATGTTATCTCTGGTTTCTTTGTCATGAGCACATATTATTTATAGGATAAACCATTTTTAAATATGAAAAAACCCACAGCCTGAGAGTCAACTTTTCCTAGAGTTTATGCATTCACTGCTTCTTGTATATTTAGCTAAGCCTGTTGAGCTCTCGTGTAATTTGCATGGTAATTACAAATAATAGCATTCACTTTTACACTAGTCTGAAGTGAGAGCTTAAACAAATCCTTTAAACATTTGCAAAGGGCAGGTTCCAGGATAGCTTGAGAGTTCTCAAACTCATATTTTTCTCTCCTTGATTTTGTTGGCTGCTGAATCTTTTGCCTTGTCCACACTCTGGGTCATTGGTATCTGGAAATCTAGCTGCTTCTTACCTTTGGTCTCTTTAAAATGATCTTGAGTTACAATAGGTGGAAGGGTTGTGGGAGCACTTTAAACGGTGTGCAGCTGTGCAGGCAGCAGGCTTGTGGAAGGTGTGCCTGTGGACATGTGGTAAAAAAAATGGAGCTCCAAGAAGGAAAACTCCCTCTGAGTCCCAGATTGTCCTGGAGGCTATTTGAGGAAGATTATGGACTCACCACTGCAACCTGAGAGAATCCCCTTGCATCTGTGGTGTGGAACAAGTGATAGCCTGCTCAAGAAGAAGTCTGTAAGACCCTGACAGAATTGACTTTTTAAAAAAGTTGTGTGTGTGTGTGTGTATGTGTGTGTGTGTGTGTGTGTGTGTGTGTGTGTGTAAGCATGTGTTAAGGAAGCAACAGAGTTCAGAAGGTGCATGAGATCTATTGGGGTTACAGGTACCAGTGTGGATGCTGGGATCTGTATTCTGGTTCTCAGAGCCTTAAGTGTTCTCAAGCACTAAGCCATCTCTGTAATCCCAGCCACCGATGGAATTCTGACCCTCATTTTAGAGAAAGCCCAAATAGGCTAAGGGTCAGGATATGTGTGAGTCAAGGGAGAGAGGAGATTGCCTCTCCCAAGGCCCCTTAATGATACAGCTGGAAATAATTATGTCTTTGGCTCCTCAGCACTGAATCATGTTGTCTCTAGACACCACCGTGTCCCCATTTACCCTCTCAGAAACTGATGGTTGCCTTGGTTTCAGCCCAGAACTATCCACAGAAAACAGTCCTCTTTTTCTCATCAAGAATAGTGAATGTAGGACCTTGGACAACAGCCTTTCAAGCCACACTCTCCTTTGAAGATCATAGTGAGCATGTGTTCTCACCCTAGAGAGGGCCAGTGACCAGTGCAGATCATGGACTCCCACAGTGTCCCATGTCCCCACACAGGATCAGGAATAAATCTGAAGGGCCCGCCTTTTATTTTATTAAAAGAAAGATTTTATTCGCAGTTAATTGTAAAGCCAGGTGTTGTCAAGAATCAAGGATTATTTAAGCCTAGCTAGCCCTTTGAATTAGTCAGTTTTTGTTGCTGTGAGGAAAAACCTAACAATGCAACTCAGAGAGGACTGGTGATCCAGAAGTTTCAGTCCATAGGAACCATGGGGAGGCATAGTATCACAGCAGCAGAAGCATATTTCCTCAAGGAAGATAGAAACCAAGAGAGGAGAGGAAGGGGCATGGAATAGAATAAACATCTCCAATGACTTACTTTATCCAAATTCACCTTGCCTCACACTTCCACCATCTCCTCCTAATGCCATTGTATCATTCATCCATCAAGGGAGCAATCCATTGATTATTAGTTTGTCACTCTGTGCTGCTTTAAGATGACTTGACACAGCTAGAGTCTAAGTAGAGGGGACCTTAACTGAGGGGCTGTCTACATCAGATGGCCTATAGGCAAGTCTGTGCGGCATTTACTTGGTCATTGATGAGAGAGGGTCAAGGTGCCACCACTGGGCAGGCAGGTTATAGGTTGTAGAAGAATCCAAACTGAATGAGCAAGGAGAACAAGCCATTAAGTAGCCTTCCTCCATGGTCTCTTTTTTAGTTCCTGCCACCATGATCCTGCTTCAGCTCCCACCCTGACTTCCCTTGATGATGGGCTACATGTAACCTGTAAGGCAAATGGACCCTTTCCTCCCCAAATTGCTTCTAGTCATTATGTTTTACACAGAAACAAAACTGAGACACAACCTCTCAATAACCTGTCTTCCCCACACTCATTGGCCTGTAGTTCCCAACTCAATGGAGGACATCACACCTCAATTTTCCTGCCTACTCTGTTAATTTCAGAAATTTTCCATCTAAACCTATTTGCCTTTCAAGATTTACCTTTAGGGGTATACATTGATTAGATCAGAGCTCTCAGGATCCAATAACTTCTCCACTCAAGCCCCCAACATATGTAATCCCATGGTAGGGATTACATATTCAAACAATAGCACAATAGCTCCCTTCCCCTTACACCTTAAGAATCTGATTTGTTAAAATACAGAGGCAGTCCATTTTAGTTACAGACAGAATGTATTAAGCAATTGAGAGAGAGAGAGAGAAAGAGAGAGAGAGAGAGAGAGATCAAACAAAACTCAGTGGAAGCAAAGAAAAAAGAATGTATGTGTGCATGCATATGTGTGTGATGCATACAGGGCACTAAGGTAAGTGTTTTGTACAAGTGGTAGCCAACACAAAATTGTTTATTGACAATTTCTCATCCTGATTGCTCAAAAGATTAGGGTACTCATGATTACAGATTAGTATAAATGATATAGATATCAATAACATCTTATATTCAAATCAATAAGTTAGGAATGTTTAAACCCAAACTTGATACTTACAAGGTTGTACATATTCATAAGGGCTGAGGAAAATAGAAATTACAGAAGTAATTTTGTATGTGACCCAACTTCTCTGAGAATGTGGTGAATTTTCTATCAAGTAAAATATGAAGGCCCCTGGAAACATGGAAATTTAAAGTTCCCAAAACTTAGAAATCATGCAGGATAGCCCATCTGTTTCATAAATGATTATATCTATGTTATATATATATACATATATATAATGATTATATATGTGTGAGTGCATATATACATAATGATCATCTTTATTATAGCATGATAGTTTTGTTGTTTGATTCCATCTTGAGTATTTATCATGTTTATTGACTCAACCTTGAAGACGTAAGGTTATTTTTCCTTAAAACTCACCTGTGTTATTTGTAATTAGTTAAGGCAGCTTGCATTTTACCTATGCCATTTCACCCAGCCCCTGTCACAGCACTGCATTCCATGCTTCAAAGCTAAACAGAAGTGCTACTCTCTGAGCAAAATTTAGTGAAAAGATTGTGCTCCAATTACATTAATTATTTAAGTGTGGGGGGGTTGGGTATCAGTTACCACTATTCACAAATATCTGGCATAGCGATTTGTCCCTGTATACACTGTCTTGTTTTTGTGAGCATGAGCACAGTGGTAGTTACTGACACATAATTCATATTCCATGCTGGGCACTGTTTGGGGGTTCTCCTGTAGATTTTACCAATTCAGTGCTTTAGATGAAGATACTGAGGCACATAGAGACAAACAAGCTGCCCAAACAAACTAAAGTACTTTAGCTGTGTTACTTATTCTTTGTATAGGTGCAAGTCTCATGGATTCTGCTCCCTTGTAGCCTTCATTTTAAATACACTGTTCATATCCTTTTGACTAGAGACTAAATGCAAGAATCCCTAGAGTGCTGAGAGCATTACCTCTCTTTGTCTTACCGGATTCTGACACAGCCCCTGGAATAAATTGCCAGAACTTCACTGGAATGAATCATGAGGAAGTCATATTCTCTTTATTGTTTAACAAAAATCACCTTTCCTTTAATTCATTGGCTAAACTTTTCTAGCTGTGATTCTAAAATCATTCCACCCACTGAAACAGCAAAACAACAACAACAGCCATCTTTGGTTTAGCCTGAGTCGCAGCAGGAAGACTCACTGCGTTTGTGGGAAGACATAAAGCTTCACTCGCTATGGTCCATAAAGTATCCAGAATAATTCTATGCATAGTCATTAAAGAACTCTATAAAAGGCACTGAATATTGAGACCACTCAAGCAATCTGATTGCTTAATTAAATCTCTAGAAATGCTCAATATGCGCCAACTGAAACTGTGTCACCCATGGAAAGAGCCTTCCTTTTCTCTCTCCTTTTTCATTTTTAGTTTATAATACCAATAACGACCTTAGCCCTGGCCTTCTCCTGGAGATTAATGACTAGCTGGGCTTTATGGCCCTCCACTGCCCCTCCAGTGGCCTACCAACTCCTCCCAACTTGTCATTTATCCTCTGCAAAACACTCCTCATCTTACCTTGGCTTGCTAAGAAATTCCAGTGTTTGTCAAAGCTGGTGGAGATTGGTTTGTGAATAGTGATTTGTGGATTCTTGGAAACCCTGTGGCAATATTGACATGGCTGAAGAGGATATCCTGACTAACCTCTGAGGTAGCCTTTGATACACTCACTGTGTACACAAAGAGCTTGCTTCTCTTCTCTCTGAATCTGTGTGATTTTTTTTTAAAGTATGTTACAGTAATATTTTCTGCTGTTAAAGCTTTGTTCTCCCGTATTTGGGGATGTGATTTTTTTAAATGAGACAAAGTCTCACTCTGTCACATCTCAGATTCTGTGGTCTGGGATTCACAGTGCAGTTCAGGTAAGCTTTGGACTCACAGCAGTCCTCCTACCTCATCTTCCAGAATGCTAGGAGCAGACATGAGTCACTATACCCAGCTCTAGTATGTTACCTTCTGGAGCCAGCATGTGCACATAATGTATTTTAGAATCACCACAAAACTTGTTTTTAAGTCAGAGATGGGGATGTTACCTCTTAGAAAATAATTGTGAATACCGTGCAGTGCAGGCAAGTTAAATTTTCTTGGACTATTTGCTAGCCTGCTGGTACTGTTGGAAACATCTGCAAATGGTTCCAATTCTGTTTTTGCTTCCTTTGATTTATAATTGACAAAAGATAGAAAAACCTTTAGCCTATGGTCACTTTTCCCCTGCTTTACAGCCTGAATACATAAATCCTCAGTTTTTACTTTCCATCTATGCACAGCTGTGCCAGTTGTGCAAATCCATGTCACTGGTATGAATGACTGTCTACTGTTATAATAGAATGATATTTGCACCAAACATTTGAATAGTGGTGTGGGAGATCCTTCTGTATTTGTGTTGCTTTCATTGGTTATTAAAGAAACTGCCTTGGACTAGTTGATAGGGCAGAACTCAGTTAGGTGGGGAAGACAGAACAAAATTCTGGGAAGAAGAAGGGCAGAGTGGCAGATGCTGTGAAGCTCCTGCCTGAGACTGACACTGTTTAGAATCTTTCCCGGCAAGCCACGACCTCGTGGTGTTACACAGATTGGTAGAAATGGGTTAGATCAGGATGTGAGATTTGGCCAAGAAGAGGCTAGATATAATGGGCCAGGCAGTAATTTAATTAATACAGTTTCTGTGTGGTTATTTCGGGAGTAAGCTAGCAGGGTGGCTGGGACCAAAAGCAGGCATATGCCTCCTCCTACTGAATAGTGTACAGCAAGGGCATTGGCTCAGGTGTTAGAGTGCTTGCCACACAACCCTGAAGATCTGAATTTGATTCCTAGAATCTGCATAAAAATACACGAGTGTAGATGTTCAAAGGTACCTATAATCCCATAGCTAGGGAGGTGTCAACAGGAGGATTCCTTGGGCTCCCTGGCCAACCAACATAGTCAAATTGGTGAGCTTCAGGTTTAGCGTGAGACCCTGACTGAAGAAATAATATGAAGAGTAATAGAGGAATATACCTGATGCAGACCTCTCATCTCCACATCACATACTTGCACACTTGCACATGCATTCCTATGAATAATGGCACATACACACATGTGCACACAAATGTACAGGATACTTCCTAGGATCTATGATTAATCTTATTCTGCAGAAGAGGAAGCTAGGTTCTGGGAGATAGAATGACTTGCCCCAGATCATATCTTTGATAAAGAAAAGGGATATCCTGGATTTTCAAACTCTAGATGTAGTCTCTCAGATTTTTCAATTCCCGGTTATCCAAAGAGAGCTTATTGCTTGCTGTTTTTTTCCTTACATCATTTCCTTCCTCCTGTGTCAGAGCAAATGAAGGATCTTAGACATAAAGAGTTGCTACTCTTTACCGTGAGCGCAGCACTTTCTCCTATATCATTTCCTGTTACCTTGACAGTGCACTGAAGCAAGAACTGCTACCCCATTACAGAGAAGAAGGCTGCAACTCAAGGAGGTCAGGGGTGACACTGCAGTCTAGGCTCCAACAGAGCTCACGCCAGTATTTGGGTCTGGCGAGGGTGTCCTGCCTGTCAATTCTCTGCAGAAGTTTTATGATTTGGCATTTTTTTCTATTGCATAACATCAGCTATAGCAGATCAATGAGTTGAGAATGAAATCTTTGACAACTCAGAGCGAATAATGTTGTTGACCACAAAACAATGACATTATCCCCAGTTGGATGACAGCTTGAATAGCTATCTTTAGAGATGGCATGGAATAAACTTGTATAGTCACTTCAAATATGACTTAACCTAGCAAGTGTTTTCGTTTTTCCCAACTGTGACATTTAGTAATGCCATACAAATAAAAGATGGTTGGCTGGGTCCCTGTAAAATTTGAATACTAGGCTAAAATCATAGAGGCATATCTTAATAAATTCACTGGGCTATGTGGGGCCAGAAAAAAAATTGTTTATTTAATCCATTTCCTTTCTTTGGAAATCTAAGAAGACTAGGCAGTTTGCTCTAAACTTGAACATCAGTTGGTTTCTTTCTTCTCCAGTGAGTTGTTAATGGGTTGTATATCAACTGGACACTGGGCCCTCTCAAGCACTAGGAATCTCATCGCATTCCACTGTGGGCTTGACACTGACCTAGGGCTGCCCTTGGAGAGCTCAGGGTCTAGCAGACAGACACTGCGTTCTTTGTTTCAGTATTGGCCCATAGCCTCCTGTGGTCTTCACTTAGGAAATGTGCTCCTGCTTGAGATCATTCTGAGTCCCGGCTGATCATGATATAACATCACGAACTTGGTATGATGAAGAGAATGCCATGTACATGCACACAATTCATAGCCAGGGGATTCTCATTTTGACCTGCTTAATCAGAGTAGGATAAAAGACACAACTTCAAAGGACCCATAACATAGTCCCAGGCTAACACTAGGCATGGATAAGTACACCTGCCAGGTCCCTAAAGAGTTCTTTTCCCTTAGAGCTTGACTATAGCATAGATCTTGTACAGAGGTGACAAAGGCTCCCCGAAGTCTTTACATCTCTCTCCTCCCTCTTCTTCTCTGAGCCTTTCTGTATACAATTTATTTCATGACCGAGTCATTGTGGCATCTTGTTCTTCATCTTCTGTGAAGGATACCAGAGACCCCCCCCCTTTAAGGTCAAAGTCAGGAAAGTACAGAATGATTCAAAGTACATGCCATGGAGAAGGAAGAAACTCTTGAGAAACAATATTGTTCTGTCCATTTCCAAGTTTTTCTGTCCATTTCCAAGTTTTTCACTATATGATCTTATTACACAGCCTCAAAAGAACACAAACACAAAACCAAAATAAAACCCTAGCACCTTGGAACTCCAGGGTCCATGGTAATTTGTTTTCTGTTGAGAGCTTCCTCCTATGTCTCCATATTCTGGAGAACTTGGTTTGCCATCAATATTTAAAATGAAAATAAAGTAGTTCTTAAGAATGAAGATCACTTAAAACATAGTGCTACTTGAATGTGAAGAAGTCATTACGTTTAATAGCATTTCTTACACTATTAAAGTTGAGTGGTTACTTTTTATTTTGCATTTACTCACTCATGGGAGACATTTATTTAGTCTTGTATGCTACAAATAGTGATTCTGTTAGTATGGAAGATTATCATCTTGAATAATGGTTTCATTTCTATAATATATCTTAGTGTAAGATATTCATTTTTACAGAGGAATGAAAATGCACAAACTGTTTAGAGAATGAAAACGCAGTGAAACTTGTGCCCATAAAGGTACAGACTTGCAAAATCGGGAAATGCTATAGTTATTTTGAGTTGTATGGTATAGTTTAATGACCTTTAGGGGAATTGGCAACATTAAAAAACAAAACTTACCCTGTTGGTAAGTTTCTGATATCATTTCTTTCTGTAACATAATTTAGAGATACAAGGGCTTAAAAACCTGAAATATGTAATTTCTACTTCTTAAAAACCTGAAATATAATTTCCACTTTTTCCTCTTCTCTCACATCTTTCCTTCTCCCTACTCCCTCTCAGAATCATGACTTCTGGTGTCATTATAGCCACGTGAATATCTTTTCTTCTAATTTTTTAATTAGATGCATGGAGTTAATTCAATGAGTTCTAAACCAGAGAACATTGTAAGTTCCAGACTCAAACAACACCATTTTCTGAGTCTATTTTACTTTGAGTACAAATCAGAAATGTAGAATGCACTGAGAGCAGCCAGGGGCACAGATGTGTGAAATGGGGAAAGAAATATGTGGCTCTTTTGTAGACAGTAACTGATACTTGAGTATTTGTAGCCCCAAGGTTGCGTAGTCCTGGGACTTTTATGAATGGTGAACTTTAATGAAAAGAATCACTGGTTATTGAGTGCCTACTATACAGCAAGTGTTATATTCTGCACTTAGTAATTTCATCCATGGATAAGTGACAGAAAAATCACCTTGAGAATGCAGCTAGGATTTGCCAATTTTTCTGGTCCTCAGTGTTGTGAGTTTTACCCGCAAGATAGAGGAGGCTCCTGAGTCCCAGAACTGACTCTGTGGAAGGAGACCTTCTTCATTGGGGAGGCCAGCCTCTGCATTTTAGGATGTTTAGCCATGCTTCCCGTATCCATTACATGGGAATAGTTCCCTTCCCCAGAGTTTTAACAACCAAAAGTGATTCTAGATATGGCTAAGGGTCTTTGGTGACATATTAAGTGCTGCGAATAAAAATGACTGTCAGATGTTCTGGAAGCCATCTTCTCATACCTGCCGAGAAAAATAAGTCTATGTAGAACTGCCTGGAAAAACCACCCCAAGATTCATTGTCCTTAGATCTGTTCAGGGAGATGGCCTACCTTTGAAGTGATCTCCAAGATGTCACCCCCAAAAGTCACCTCGATTGGCAAGCTCAGATCACAGTGAAGGGTTGGAGGTGGAGCATAACCTACACAAGACAAATAAGAGTTGGAGGAGAGAAAGCATCTCCTCACCTCATCCCCTCAAGAGAAATCAGGCTGGGGTCTTCTTCAAGTGGTGGAGAGACCACTAAGGACAGAGAGCGAGTGTCTACGGTAGAAAAATTCATCATGTTTATTTCCCCAACAACTGTCTGAGGCACACAGAGCGACTAAACAGCCCAAGGTCACATGGCTAACGAGTAGTCTGTTACGCAATCCTTTCATTACCTGAATCAAAGTCATGGGTAATGAATAGCATAGGACAAGGCACTCCTTCCTTTCCTGTACAGTTCTAGGGCTATGAGAGCTAACAAGCAGCCAGCATCCAAATGTGTTTGCTGGGCTTCCCTGCTGCGCAGTGACTTGTCTGTCACTGATTCTGGAGAGCAGAGTGAGAGACATGCTAGCAGGAGTCTGCTATAAGATTGAAATTAAATTATTTCTCTCTCCAGTTATAGTAACCAAAATGGCCGAACGATGTGTTTACACCCATGTCCCTGCTGCGCTTTCTTCTGGCTCATTAGGAGTTAACTAACTAAGCTTTTTTTTTTTTTTTT